>PVJO010014931.1:0-46736 GCA_004026905.1 Hystrix cristata
ATTGATCCTCAGGTCTGTCTTTTTGCCAGTACCATGCTGTTTTTAATACTGTAGCTCTATAGTATAGTTTTATGTCTGGGACTGTGATGCCCCCAGCTTTTCCCCTGTTGCTTAGGATCGTTTTTGCTATTCTTGGTCTCTTCTGGTTCCAGATGAAGTTCATGATTGTCCTTTCTATTTCTTTGAAGTATGTTAGTGGACTGTGAGAAATATTAAAGGACATTCTTCCGGTGGAAATAAAATGTTCCAGATGAAAGCTTAGAGCTACCCAAAGGAACAGAGGGTGCCATAAATGGGAAATGGGCAAATGTCATGGACAGATTTTACTTTTCAACTTTAAAAGTTACCTCAAAAGATAATTCAGTGTTGGAAATAAAAACAATGACAATTTCTTGTGTGGTTTGTAGCATTTTTTTTTTTTTTTTGGTGCTGGGGATCGAACTCAGGGCCTTGCACTTGCAAGGCAAGCACTCTAACCACTGAGCTAAAGCCTCAGCCCCGTGTAGCATATTTTGATAATATAGTGATAATAGTTCAAAGGAATTAGCCACAAAATTACTGCACTATAGCACGTAGGGTGGAAAACCGGTGTAGACTGAAGATATGTATGTTTAACTCTCAATCTCTTCTTCTTCCTTTCATTTTGTATGAAACTATAAAAAGATAAAAACTGATTCTTAGCTCACAGGCCACGCAAAACAGGTCCAGAGCTGAATTTGATTTATGATCTGTGGTTTGATGTCCCCTGATCTAAACTTCCACCTGAAAAGCTAGAGGAAAAAAAATGAAGAAAGAAATTTTACTGAGATAAGAAGTAAGGAAGTAATAAAGATGTAAGCAAATATCGACAAAATAGAAAACAGGCTTCACAGAAAAATCAAGGAAAACAAAATTGATACAGCACGGGCTAGATAAATAGAAGGCACAAATACCAGTATTAGGAATGGAAGCACATGGATTGAGCCTACACACATTGAAGGATAGTAAGGGAATATTACACAGAAATTTATGCTAATACTTTAAAAAACAAACAAACTGGGCAAATTCCTTGAAAGACCTAAATCACCAACACTGACCTAAGAAAAAATACAACTTAACTCAATTTAGAATCTTTCCCCAAAGAAAACTCCAAGGTCAGAGTGTTCCTGTGGTGAATCTTCTAAGTAAAGAAGATATAGTACAAGTGCTATGTAATTTTTTTTTCAGAAAATAAAGAATGAAGGCAATTTATCCTGACACTAAAATAGGATAGTCACTACACTAAAAGCAAACTACAAACCCAAATCACTTATTAACATTGTTTAAAAATTATTAACAAAATACTACCAATTTGAATTCAGAAATAGTTGAACATGATAATATACAGTCTCACATGACTTTTTCCTCAGATGGAAGGTTCGCTTTACAAAATAAAGGCAAAAACTCATGTTAGCTCAATAGACACAGAAAAGCCTTTTGAAAAAGTTTAACACTCATTCAAAACTTTAAAATCCTCACTAAACTAGAAAAGACTAATATACTTGACATATATGAAAAAAATGGACAACTGTGTGTATGTGTGCACGTGTGCACATGCATTTGTGTATGAGAGTGAGAGAGAGAGAGCGAGGTTTTTGTTTTGTTTTTGGTGTTTGTTTTTACCCAGGGCCTTTGCACTGAGTTACATCCCTACCCCTTTAAAAAACTTTTTTAAAAATTTTGAGACAGGGTCTCACTAAGTTGCCCAGCTTGGGCTGTAACTGCGATCCTTCTACCTTAGCCTCCTACAGTGCTGGCATCACAGGCTTGTGTCACCGGGCTCAGCTATTTTGGTTTGTATTTTATGTGGTAGTGGGTAACAGTTTAGAAAGAACAAAGTAGATTCATTATAACATTTAAACACTGAAACTTCTTGGAAATAAAAAAATACTAAAATTAGTTTATATAAACCTCATAGAGATTACTGGGAGGTCCTTAGTGACTGATTGTGTTTAATTAGTTGGTTAATTTCAGAAATATTTTTGGATGCGATTTTCATCTGGTTATAATATCAAACTCTCTCTAGCTGCGCTCAGCTTTCTGATGCTCTCAAATCAAGAACACAGATGAAGGAGTTAAAGGAGAAGAAGGAGAAGGAAGTTATTAGTAAATAAAGAATTGGGGCCATCTCTCCTCCTGCGGTCCTTATCCGTCACAGCTTCTTTTTTTTTTCTTTTCTTTTTCTTTTTCTTTCTCAGCATCTGCGATGTTGCTTAGGAAGAAAAACAGATACTGGGTAATAAGACTGAGAAATGAGCTACACAGCATGAACCACTCAGAGGAGAATTAGAAAATCAAAAAGCAGCTATAGAATCCTGCTGCCATGACTCACTGGAGCTTTCTTCTGAAGTAAAGAATTAATAGTGATGGTCAAATTCAACCTTTTCTAAACTAGAAGGTTATCAGTGTCGATAATTGATCCTACAAAGTGTGAAGTACTTAATGCATTTTTTGGAACTAGAATAGAAAATGAGTATATCTTAATTAAAAACAGAATTACACTATGAATTGGTTGTGTTGCAGGTACCAGATTTTCCTGCTGTTTCAGGCACGGTTAGAAACCTCAATTTTCCTCCTTGTGCATTTTGATAACTCAAAGTCAATTGTAATATTTCAACAAAGGGGCAGTCTTGTTAGAATTGTCTCCTCTTGAACATGTTTCCCTCGGAAACTTAAATATGGCACAACCCTCTATTACATATAGCACACACATTCACACACACACACCACACAAAAGGCTCTTGTGCCCACAGCAGCCATTCAAATTTGGACTTCACACGCATCTCTTAATCCTCAGCAAAATAAGCTGCAAGTTCCTTTGTACTTTTTTCAAAATCAAATTCCTCTTTTTCTTGATTGCTCTTGGAAGAATTTCCATTTCTTTGGTTAAAATGGAGCTGCGAGGAAAAGCTTTCCTCTGGAGCGAGAATGGGAAGTGACCTGCTCGGCCTGAACTCAGCCCGGCCACGCAGGCGTGCGGCTTACCAGGACATTCCGTGGCGGTCGCCATTGACCGAAGGCTGCTGACGCGCTGCTGAAATCAGGGTCTGCAGCTGTGGAGTCTTTCCCGGCTTCTCACTATGCTGCCGCCCCTAGCTTCGGCCCCCATTATCTCTCACCTGGACCATCCCGACAGGCTTCTAACCGGTTTCCTCCAAGGATCTCTCCTCCCGAACCTGGACGCTCAGAACATCCCTGCAAGATCACTTTCCTTAAGAGCTGTGCTGAGCCTGCCACACCTCCACTCAAAGCTCTCCTGTACCGCACTTAGCAGATCAGGCCCAGAGACCCACAGTGCTGCTCTGGAGGCGCTTGCCACTTTGCCTTGCAGAGCCCCGCTCTTGTCCTCTGCCTTTCCTCTACACGACCAGGATCTCTCTTCTTCCTGTTCGCCCGGCCACCTCCCATGACTCTTCCCGCCATGAAGTATTCCATTTCCTTCCCCACCATTCACACTCCCTCTGGCCTTGTGCCAGGGTTGGCCCATCACCGCCCACCCCCCCCCCCCCAAAAAAGCCACCAGCCCCCAAAATTTCTCCCAACTATGACCTCTTCTGTAACCTTTTTTCCTGACTGCCATCCTGCCCTTACTGAATCAGCTGAGACCTTTTATTCTGATATCTTTTTGTGGAATTTATCTTGTTTTGCTTTATATTATAGCTATTTGTGTATTTATTTTTCCCTCGAAATACTGTTTCTCAATTGCTTGTTTTTTGATGGGAAAAAAATTCAACATCCAATTCCAAAAGAAATAAATTGTCATAACTAATAGAGAAATCAAAATAATTACAGTATTAAGAATGCTTTGAAAAATTATAATGGTTCTACTGAGAATTTCCCCATCAACTAGTAAATGTTATCCTGGTAGATTGCACAAATGTATATATAAATTCTTTAGTTTAACATAATAACTGCCACACGGTTCGTGCTCAACAAATGTTAGCTATCTTTATGATTATGCTAGCTTTTTGACCACAGGACTATCAACAGCTGGTTGCAGCATTCACAAATGGCTGGTTTATGTTTTTATTTCATGGTGAATTTAAGATCCTGTCTTTTCAATAGTGATAATGAAGAGTAACAATACACTCCTTTTTTAATGAAATGGATTATGGGCTTGAAGAATGGGTGAAATAGAGGCTAGGAGGAAACAATGTAAGTTAGGGCTGTGTGGTATAGGGTCAGGGATGAAATTCCCCTTTACCCTCCAAAGGTTCCCTGGACTCACAGATAAAAATATACAAATTTATTCCCGAGTCCCGGGGCACCACAGTGAGGTGAGTGCCCAAGCAGGAGTGAGGCTCGGATCCTCTGGTACCCTTCTTCATTGGAGAGAGGACAGTGGGGGACTGTGGACAGTTTGAAGGGCAGCAGATGATTTTAGAGGAGTTGGACAGACCCAATGCAAAAACAGTAGTTTGTAAATTATTCCCTGTGGAACCCAAATGGGACAGAGCAGAGAATGGCTTTTACAATGTTCTATCTGTGTGACAGATATACTTGTGGAGCAGTTTTTAAGATCTTCAAATTACTTTTAACACACAGGCACTCAGCATGGCAAAAAACATACTTTGTGAGTATTGTTTTCTGAGCTCTAACAGTGGGTAACATTGACCAGGTAAGCCTACGCGGGCCATTTCTGGACACTACTGTGTGTTCAGAATTAGACTGTTTTCACAGTGAAAGAAATATACAAGATCCTTTTCATCCTAGTTCAACAAATCAGACAAATATCCATTTTAGAGCTGTAAGCTGTTTAACCAAAATCACTCAGGTGTCATCACCTGGCTTGGAGAGGAAATATGTGGCAAGAGTCAAAATAATTCAGTGTTCTCAAAGTCAGGATCTTAAGTGAGGTTTCTGTCACTAGAGGACAAATGAATGATGTCAAACTTAATAAAAAAAATCTGTGATAAAATATTTATGATTCTAAAATCACCAAGTATAGGGCTTTTCTGATGTCTTCAGTTATTTATTAATTGAGAAGGCTCAGAAATTGAGCCAACATCAGAAAATAAAGTTGGAAACTATACCAGATAACTCCTGTTTCAGAAAAAGCCACAGATGTTTTCTTGGCAGATATGTTTAGAAAGATATACTCCAGAGGTGCATGGTCATATGAGTATATCATTACATATAGATGAACACAAGCTTCAACACTGTAGGTATCTCTCATTTGAGGCAAAGTACACGCAAAGAAAATGATAAAGGTTGGACAGAAATGGACAAGGGGACAGATCTTGTCCAATAGGGAAGTGGGTCAAGGGAACAAGGATGAGGGGTGAGGAGGAGGGAAGGGGAAGTGAGAGAAATAAAGATGTGCCATGTACAGGAGCCTAATATCTCCAGCCAATGTAAACATATGCCATAACATGAGCTAAGACAAATAGTATCAATAAGTATGTAAAAGTGATGGGGAAACCAGAGGAGGAAAGGGGAGGGAGAGGGAAGAGATTAGAAAGAAAAGCTGTAATAGGTACGTGTAACTACTCCCCAAGATGATTGTAAACTGTGTGAATTGCAAAAAAGTACCAATAAAATAAATTTTAAAATATAGATGAAAATACTATTAGTCTAGAAAACATGACAATGTACTTTAAAATTAATTTGACTATTTGTCATTTTTTAAAGAAAAGGCTCCGAGCTGGCCTTCTGTGTGACCCATCCAGCAGTCCTATTTAAATTATGCAGACTCGGCATGGTTAGGAGCCAGGTAAAGAACTGCGAGTTCACTTTACCCATTCACTTTGTGTTGAATTTTTCAAAACATGGAATCCTCTACATCGATTTTTCAGTACCTTATCTTTAAATTACAAAATAGTGTAACAAATAATTTTTATTAAGCGATTAAGATTTTAAAACCAATAATGAGGCCGGCTTCCAGGAGTCTGATGATGTTGTGTTATCTGTGCGTGTTGATGGTGTCTTTGTGAAAACAGGTGGCGGTTGTGATAAAGAGCTTCCGGCCTAGGTCTGCTCACGGAGACTATCCGACGGTCCCTGGTGATCTTGAGCAGGAAGACACGTCTGGAGCTGAGGAGCCAAGCCAGGCTTCTAAGGGCAGGGAAGCTCCTTGGGAGCTGAGACTGAGTAATGAGGAGACGCTGAGGGAGGGAGGCTGGGGAATGTTCCCGCTGAGGAGGAGAGAGAGTGGGGTGACTTGGGAAGAGCCAAATTAGGGAGTGACAAAAATCATTCCTGGACGAACTTCAGCCAGGCTCTTCTGAGTCCTCTTCTTGACAAAGCCTTGAACTGGGCCCCTCTTCTCTTTAGCCTGCCCAGCCCAGATCCCCTGACCTCAGAATCTGCTCACTCCAGCCCGCCTTCAGCAAGAATCTCCCTACTGGTAAGGTCTCCTCTTAGTAATTTCCCACCACTGACTCCAAATCTGCTCATTGGCTGTAAACCCCACCTGTCCTTGTGTTCCGGGTGAGGCTCAGTCTCTCTTCCCTGTTGTGATGCTCTTGAGATCTACTGCAAGAATCTTGAATAAAGTCTTCAGGGCTTTAGGAAGAGCAGAGTGAGGAAGAGGAGTAGCTGGAGGGAAGGGAAGGCAGAGGGAAAAAGCGATCACAGACAGCTGGGACCGGATCAGGCAGGGGCTCCCAGGTCGTATTAAAAGGCTTTGGCCTCTGTTCAAAGAGAATGGAAAAGCATTGAAGAGTTTTAAGCCCCATGGTGACATGATCAGATTTTCATTTTTGAAAGTTCATTCTGGCTTTTAACAGAGAGCAACAAATCCATTTTAAAAGTTCTTTGCAATATATAAAGGGACTTGAAAGAAAATTGAGCACACTTATATATATGCAAATCTGTACCATAAGAGGCTGGGGCAGATCTGAGGGATTCGGAATCTTTTTCAGCCCGCGGCTGTGAGTGTCCCTCCCGTCTGCGGTCCCCAACTTCAGTGCACCTGCAGCCATGAGACAGACATGAGCAGGGACTGGCTGTGACCGTCTCGGCTACAATTCCTGCTGCTCGCTGAGAGTGCAGGGCAGAGGTCTGCGGTGCCTTGAGCAGCCCTTGGTATGAGCTCTGCCAGCACAGTTACTGCTCATGGGAGTCTGTACTCCAGGCTCTCTCTGAAGATACGGTGACGTGAGGTGTTATTTTGAGAAAGCTCCTTTTCGGCTTCTCACGGGAGTGGGGACGAAGACAGAGTTCACGGGGATCGTAAGGCTTTAGGCAAAATGGGTCCATTGAGTTAGCAGTAGAAGAGCATTTCTTGAGAGAAATAAGACAGAAGTAAGTCTTGGATGAAGAAAGTTCTAAGTGTTCAGTATTGTGAAGCCATACAGGGAGGAGATGGGAAGAGACAGGCAGGTACCTCAAGTGACAGCCCCTTAGCTCTGACAATGGACTCCAGAAAGGAAAGGAAAACCGAGTCCCAAGGAGCCAGGTGAAAAGCAGAACATGCAATCTTTCCACTGGCCATTAATCTACACATGGGACCGACAGTATCACCGACCTTAGTGTCTTAGGTAAGCCTCTGATTGCCTCCCTGTATCCCAGAACATCGCTGCATCCTTATTCACAGGGACACACATACTTAATTGCACAGCTTTCTGTTTGCTTTTCAGAAGAGCACCTTAAAAATATTTTTTTGATGTTTGGAACTTGCCCCAAACACAAGAATGCCATCTCATTACTAAACCTGTCTCACCAACGACTTTGTTTTTTTAATTAAAGAAATAGTTCCTCACATTACTTTCCACAAAGTTTTTCCATCTTCTCCTGGGTTATGTGATATTGTTTTCCTGTTTGTGGTCAGCTAATGAGCAGAGCAGCTAAAATTTCTAGAGTGGGGATTAGGTAAGCTTGGTAAGGGAGCATTTGGCTGCACTATTTGGCTCTGGTTCCTTGGAAATTTTAGCTTTGTTTTTTCTTACTTGGTTAATGGTATGTTATCTTGTTGCATAGTGTTTGAAAATAGGAGCGAGTATTTGACAGGTGGGAACCTGAATCGTGTTTGACGATGCTTTTCCAATGAGTAATAGGAGCATTTTAAGAACCCGAGCTGGATGTGTTTTCATACTCTCTCTGTGTGACTAACTGTGACGATAATGACAACAAAGGATTGATTGTCCTGCAGGTACACGCTGGTATTATAACATTTAAAAAGCAGCGTCTTTTCTAATCCGTTATATAAAAACAGGCTGCAATCAAGGCCTCCTGGTGTGGTCATCACTAGATACAAGCATTTTAAAAAGCTGGAAGACTCAGCAAGAGTCACTGACATCACATGGATTTTTTTTCCCCTCCCACCACTTTTTATGTGGGTGGCAATCAGCAGTGGATGTTATGTGCCAATTGACCTTTATAGAAATGAATGAGTCGAGCATTGATTGGTAAGAACTTTGCTCTCATTTAGCAGTAGGAATTGTGATTTGCTATTTGGGTCCAAAGAGCTTGACGCGATTAGAGTTTTAATTAGAAACATATGAGACTTAATTACCTGTTTGTCACTCCCGTTTGATTTCAGTGGAAATGGTCCTGCTTTTGATTCACAAGTCATACTTCCCGCCCCCACTCTACCTCCTATGGGCAGTTAAATTGGTTGGACTAAAACCTAGGACACTTAGTACTGAAAAATCACCTTAATAGTAGAAGGAGGGCCACAGACACAGTGATAATAAATCATAGGGATGATTATACGATGGACTTCAGAAAACTGCCTGCTTTTGTGGGAGATGCCTATTTAAGAGCATCTGAAGTGTCTTTTTGTGGTCCCACAGTAGGTAGATAAGGAAGTTGACTCGCACAAACAGAGCCATTTCCATTCCTACCATCTTGTCCCCAAATCCTGTAGCTTTTTGCAACAGTCACACTGCAGCCCAGGGTGTCACCACCACCCCGCCCAGGACACTACATGGTCTCTCTGGGTAAGGTGACCTTGTAGAATTAAGCCCAGATGCCTGTGACACAATGAAATCCTAAAGGGAAGAACCCTGTCCTTCATCTGTGCCCCTCACCACATGCACACACACACAAACACATACACACACACACACACACACACACACTGTCCCATAGGTTACTACGCCATTGAGCAGTAGGATGCCTACCACATAGTTATGGACTAATCAGTTGACATGATGGGCCAAGAAAAGTCTTGGCCCCAATACCACCCAAACTAATGCACATTTAGGTGGCATTTTGAGAAAGTCTTTAAAAATCTAAATGACTTGAATGCAGTAGCACCAAGCCATTAGCACTCACTATTCACCCTCACTGAGTGTGACTATGTGCCTAGGGCTAAGCACTTTGCCAGTATCCAAATCTTAACCCCATCTCTATAAGGTACTTGTAATCCTTGTTTCCCAAGTGAGGAAATGAATTGCTTTGCTTAAGTTAGTTTGTGTAAGGCCACAGAGATAATAAGAAGCTGAATCCTAGCTGTGCAACTCCAAAGCCTGGACTCTTAAATATTTCTTTAGACATGTTCATTTACAAACTAGAGTGCAAAAGAAACAGCCCATATTCCAGAGGAAATAGGACAGAGAGGTTGCATCAAAAGTGGAAAGTGGGAGGCCTGGGACTTGGGTGAGGGAGAGAGACAGGCCAGGGAGAGGGCCAGGCACAGGTGAAGGAAGCCTTCTGCAACCAGCCTGCCTGGCTCTTACTTTGACACTGTCTGGGGTTGGCCCTTGGCCGAGCTGGGTTCTGCCAACTTGGCGTGGTCTCGGTCAGTGATGGCAAAAGCTTTAGAGCTTTCAATGATAACAAATAGCCAGGTGCTGCACACATGTCATAGGTTTGTAACCACTGGTCGAGGTAGATTGTTCTGAGGTCAAAATCCTCAGTGTGTCAGTTTCCTACAGCTACTTTACAAAGCCACACAAACCTAGTGGCTTACAACAGCACACAGGTATCATTTTACAGCTCCTGGGGTCAGAATTCAGTAGTCAAACTGTTGGCAGAGCTGTGTTTCTTCCGGAGACTCTTGGGGAGAGAAGCCATGTGTTTGCCCTTTCTAGCTTCTAAAGATCACCTGCATTTTTTTGGCTTGTGGCTCCATCCCTGATCTCAAAACCAGCTGGTAGCATCTTCCAGCTGTTCTCTGCTCTCTCATCGCTTCACCTCTTTCTCGCTGTGACCATCTCATTTCCCTCTTAGAAGGACCCTTTTGATTGCACTGAGTTCACACAGGTTCTCAGGTGATGGTCTCTCTCCCCCTCAGAACCCTTAATTTATCATATTTGCAAAGTTCCTTTGACCATGTAAGGGGCCATATTCACAAGTTCTAAGCATTAGGATATGGACATTTTGGGGAGCCATTATTCAGCTACCAAAATCAGTAAAAATCTACGAGGCTATAAACTCAATCTTCTGCCCAAGCAGCCACGGTCACAAAGATTGAAAGCCATCTGCGTTGTTCAGTGTGAGACATGAGAATTGTCACAGCGCTCGATATGCAATCCTAACACTCTACACAACAGAGAAGACGGAGAACAATTACTAGGACCAAAGTTTTAAAAAATGTGTATTTTCTTTTAACCGATGATTTGAAAAGCGCATGCTTCTCTGATTGCTGTGCTGTTTTTAGGTCCAGTTCACAAAGGAGGGCGGGAGGGATGTGCCTTCCCCTCCCCCAGGATGACCCTCTCTGCTTCTCCCCGTCTCTCCAGGCTGTGTGCTTTGCTCCTTGACTCTTTTGCGAGGCTGCGGCGTTCTTCTGCTGTCTGTTGCAGCTGCTCTTGCTCCGGCCGTGTGTGTACAAAATCTGTGGTTCTGAAAAATGGCATTGAGGCACCGCGGGTGAATTTCTTCGTCTCTGTTCCTACTTTAGATTATACGTGCTAGTGACCTACTTTAGCACTGCTGGCAGAGCCCACATGTACGTGCTGATACTGAAGCTGGCTCCTGCTGCAGGATCCCCAAAGCTTAAGCCAACAGGCCTTCGCCCTCCCCAGTGAAGAGTCTGGATGTTCGGCTGGCAGCGATTTGGAGTTGCCACCAAGGCCCGGATTCCTGCCCGCTGCTCCTGTTTCCTTGGCAGTGGGCTTGGCCTTGTGGTTTTGGGAGCACTACTGTGCCTCTCTGCGTGGAGGCCACACGTTAGGTGGATGGCAGATGAGCCAGAAGGCAGAGATTGCCTGTCTCTTTCCTAGTACCTCCCCAGAACCCTTCCGGGCCTGCTGCCTGAACCTCGTTGGCCAGAACTAGGTCTGCTGTTGCGCCAGAAACAAGAAAGTTTGGGGAGTGGAGTGGTTCAGCCTTTTGGATTCTTGTGGTAGAGGAAGACAAGGTAAAGGGGTTGTGAATATTTCTGCGTGGCCAGGCCATGGCCCTCAGTCACTCTGCTCCAGGAGAACTCTGGGTCTTTGAGCCAACAAAACCCTTGACTCTCTGAAGGGGCCGAGTTTGCTTGCACATAAACTGGCTCTGAAGGTGAGTCAGGTGCGCATCCCAGGGGCACCTCAAAAGTCAGGTTTGCTAATGATCGCTATAATACCTGGAGATTTGTCAGAACTACAATTCAGCAGATTAGGAAAAGGGGAGTGTATTTATACCAAGACAATGTCCTTAAGGAAATTTCATTCCCACCATTATATCATGATGCAGAGCTGTCAAAGAACGAAAGAGAATTTAAGACGGAAAAGTGCCGCAGAGATCACCCAGCTTTACTTTCTGATTTTACAGATGAGGAAGATAAGCAGGGCAGTGGTGACAGGATTTATTTAGGTTTGCAGTTATGAGTGACGCAGGGGTGTTGGTGTCCTCCGAGGAGCTGGCTGAGGGCCAGGCCTGTGCCAGGCTCCAGGTTTTACCAAGGGCCGCCCAGGGACGGCACGGACAGCAGTTCACACAGTGTCCGTCTTTCTTTTCTTTCACACTCAGAAAATAATTTCATGCGACACTGACTGCTTCAATCAACATGTATTCTATTTAGATTTTTAACAAATGCAAGTGTGATGTTAAGAAGGGAAATTTCTAAGCTAGAAGTGAGGAAATTCCAATGTTTGTAAGTCTGTCTTAAATGACAGCTAAAATATATTCCATAGTCAACATAGCTACTTGTTAAAAATACAAATACGGACATCTTGAACTAATGTTTATTTTTAAATACTGAAGATGTTCAGTATTTAACATCTTCAGTGAACCACATAATTAATAATACAATTTTGGTAGTAATGTTGCCATAGTAACTTCAAAATCAGGCTTGACTTTGAGGTTCTTTATGCTCCTTTTTTTTTTTTTTTAATCCTAATAGGCTTTCACTGTAGACTTTTTTAAAGGAAGGAAAGTTCAGAACTTGTTTGATATCTCATCTAGCTTTCTTTCAGACATTAAAATAATCATAACAGTTTTCTATCTTCTAAAATAAGCTCCATGCAATGGCAAAGTACTAATTACTGCTTTGACATTTTTTTTATTACGTAAACTAATTTAAAACCAGTACTTTAACAACATATGGCTATAGTAATTGTTAAATAAAAGATTAGCTGTGTGATCTTGATGACAGTCTGAACTTCTGGTCTCTGCCCTTCAGCTCCATCATCTGTCAAATGTGGTAGGAGGACAGATAGCCCTCAGGGTGCTCATGGTGCTTCAAAGGGAAAGTGGGATTTGCATTTTCTTGTTGGGGCCTTACGCTGTTATCACGTATCCATCCAGGAAGCCGAGGCACTAAGAATTATGAGCCAATGGATTTATTACAGGAATTAGACCTTCCGCACTTGTGGGGCGGACGAGGGCACTGCGGAACTGACGGCCTACTAGGTGCGTTGGAGGACCCAGGGAGTTCCGAACCAGTTAACTGGAGAACAAAAACATCCAGCCACAGAAGTGGGTTGTCGAGGGGAGCTGATGGGGGAGTCTACACATGAAGTCTATGGATCCACGGACTTGGAGGCAGACTTGGAGCTGCTGTTGGTAAACAGGGTCAGAAGTCAGGGACTAGAGTTGGAAGGAGCAGAGAAATTTAAATTAACCTTCAGAAACTGAGCCTGTTGCTAAATTCTGTCTCCCAAATCCTGCACAAGTTCCTCTTTTGCTCACTTCTTACCTGGAACCACTCAAGGACGCAGATTCCAAGAAATATGATCGTAGTTTAATTAAGTTGATACCTGGACAATTTCAATAATAGAAAAACACTATGCAGCACAATAATGGGACCTTTGCTTTCCTCCCTCGGGCATCATTCAGTTCTTCTGTCTTCCATGCCCACTGTAAACAGCCTGAAATCCTTGGTGCGCTCAGTTAGGGAGAAGGCGCTTTTAAAGAAACATGGTTATGAAAACAGCCGAAGACTTAGGGACCGTGTGGACAATCTCAAAGTGAAACTGTGTCTAGAATTAACCTGACTGTCAGCTCACACCAGCCCCTCCCTCCTCACAGATGCCCAGGCTGTGGGAGAGAAGAGTAGGAGGTTCTGCAGAAATGGGACACCAAGCCAGAAGGGAAGGGGAGGCTGTGGGAGGAAGTAGCAGGTGGAAACACAGCACGGGGAATGAGGGGAAGGAGAGAGAGAGACAGAGACAGAGAGATAGAGAGAGAGACTGATTTCAGGAGAGACGAGATAATAAAGAAATAACAGGCAGGACAGTGAAACAACAGTGAATACACCATCTGGTTGACTATATTACCTGGGGAGCTTTTTCATTATGATGAAACTTTTTATGTAGCCAAGGACACATTAACATCCATTTAAAGGTTACTGCCTTACTATATATCAAGCACCCTTAATGCTCATGCCTCCCAGCTCAGGAAAGGAACGCTGCCCACGGTCCATGCTCCCTGGTCCTTCGGTCAGCCCCCTCCGTCTAGTATTTCTCTTACCCTTAACTCAGAACCCAGACGTGTGAGGTTTCTTTTAAAAAGAATGCGAAGGAGAAAACATGGAGTGGATGAAAGGAGAGTGGATGGGGTTTCACTGAGCAACTTTTCTTCCTGGGGAGAAATTTCACAGCTTTCTGCACACTCCATGACCTCTGTCTGCCTTCTGAGAGGTCTCTGGACAGGGTGAAGAGAGGCCATTACTTCGACTCCAGTATATTACACTGCAGGGTCTCTTGCACTCCATAACCTCATCCCGTGGTTATTACATCTGAGCAAGCAAACTAACCTCTCCATGGGCACAGTCTACAATTAGAGACACTAACTGTGATCATTCCTGGATGTAGAAATCCAGTATTTAATAGCCCCGCCGAAGCCTGTTAATTTTGTAAATGATAAGTGAGCAGAAGCTTCCTCCAAAGAGCAATATTGTTCTGTTGCCTTTTCTGGGCCTCCTAGATTGGTCTCTTTGGGTCCTTCTACCCTTGCAGGTCCTGAGCAGCCAATAAATAGAAATGAGTTGTCAATAGAAGGAAAAGCTCTTGGAGAGTGGAGACAAAGGAGGGGGACGCTAAACTGTGAGTCCTGGAGGAAGGGCCTGCCTTACACCAAGTCCGAATCTGTCTCCCGCTTTGCCTGGCACCCGAATGTTTGTTGAATTGTTGAGTTAAAAGCAGACAGACGTAATTGGTCAGCAAGCCTCCACAGCTTTCTAGCTTAACCATGCTCTTCTATCATCTTGATTCCAACTCCACTGTTTGAGAACTGCAAGCAGAGTGGAAATCCACAGAGGAATCTCGCCAGCATCAGCGTGTCTGCCAAAGACAGTGGTGACTCAGGGTGGCCTCCCAGCAGCCAGTCGTCTTCCGAGCCCGGGAGTCTAACTACCTCCAGAGCCTCCGAGATGAGTCGGCATTTCTGCCACCTGAGTCTCTGAACCAAGGTTGTCAGAAGGCTCTGTAGTAACTCCTGGGATGGAGCCAGCAGGACTCGGGTACCCGATCTTCGGGCTCTCCTCGCTGGCTTGACAGCTGGGGAAATGGCAGACTAAAGGCATTTTGTTCTCATGGTGGGCCTGAGGTAGGGACAGAGAGTGGTTTGAGCTGGCTGGGAAGACAACAAGACCTGAGGGAGTGGCCTTGACCTGACGTCAGCCTGGGGTGCGAAATCTAAACGCTCTCTTCTCACAGGATTGGAAAGTCTCAGGAGAACGGAGACGGAATAAATGGAAACAAGCTCACTCTTGCTCTGCTGCCTCCTGTTGCCCCCGGCTCTCTAACCCATGCTCTATCTTTAGCTCGCTCCCTAGCCCCTTCCCTTTTCAGATCCCTAACTGCGGGCCCTGGCAGAACCAGTACCCTTTTTTGTTACTTAAACTTTCCTACAGCCCTCAATTTGCCCTTGCAATTCTTTGCCTGCACAAATAAGAACCTGGAAGCTCTCTGATATCATTAGAGACCCCCTCCTATAACAAGCCTGGGTCTGCCTGGGTCACCATGGCCATAGGGAAGTTTCGGTTAGTTTCTGTGACGTTGACGTTTTGGGTCAGAGTGGTTGTGGGGTACGGCCCTATGCATCAGAGCATGCGTAACATCTGCTAGATGCCACTAGCAATTTCCTCCCCACAAGTTGTGACAAACAAAAATATCTCCAGATTTTGCTAAATGTTCCCTGCTGGCAGATCTATACCCAGTTGTGAAATATTGCTACAAAGATGGTGTTGACAGTATTTTTCCTTGAAACATTATTTTGAAATCATTTGATGTACTCATTAAGATGTAGGGTCCTAGGGGCCACCCCCAAATCACCAGGAGGCCCGCAATTGTATTTATGAGCATCCTAAGAAAGTCTTCCTCTTTAATCTTCAGGAGTCCTGGCCTTTGCACTCATGAAGTGCGTCTTCCCCGATGGCTGGAATGCGGATTTTTGCTTCTGATAGTCCGGTAATACGTGGTTATCGCATCTGTAATATAGAACTATTTTAATGAATTTCTTTGAGGTATAGAATGTTTTTAAAGAAAGCTTTTTACCCCTGTGTCCTGAGGGTAGGGCTTATTCAGATCAAAACCGACTCCTGCATAGACGCTTAGTATAGTATTTTCTGAAATAAAGTACAGGCTTTCACACGGCACTGAAATTCCCCCTTTCACCGATCGAAGTCCCTTTAACCGCAGCTGGCCAGCACAGTTTGAGCAGTCCTAGCAGTTATCATTCGCGTCAGTTTGGGCAAAGAAAGCCATTAGTATCAGGCCAACACATTACCTGGTAGCTCTATCCACCTACCTACCGCTTGGCTTTACGGTTAGTCCTAGCATAGTGTGTACAGGAATGGTAAGCAGACATTTAAATTTAGATGGAGGATGAGATGTCATCTGGATTTTAAATATAAAGCAAGATTTTTTTTAATAGCTAGACAGCCTCTTAAGATATTTCTGTGGAAATATCTTTAGTGTTAACATTCTCTGCTTCACAGAGTGCATGACTCACAGGTGCTGTGTGTTTGGTGCATTCGGGGATGGGATTTAAATGCTGTCAGAGTGGGGTGGAGGTGGCTACAGGGTGTGTGGTGTATTGATAGTGGGTTCCTAGGGTCTGGAGGACTGAAAGAAGAACAAAAAGACTCTGAAGCTTAACAGGGCCTGCCTTAAAATTTTGCTGAAGGCTGATTCTGCTGATAACAAGTGCTAATATTTTTTAGGCACCTACTACATGCTGGACCGATATGATCTCTCTAGTCCTCTCCCGGCCCCAGGAGGGAGGCGCTGCTTCTCCTCCTCCGTTGCTGTAAGGAAAACTCCAGTGTCTGCCTGGGTGCAGCTTCTCTTCTCTGACTGTATGAGCTGCCTGAATTTCAAAGAATTAATCTTGCAAAACACACTGAAGGAGCAAAGATGCACACAGGCTTCCACAGATGCAGCAGTCAATCTAATCTGCAAGAAGGGCTTTGATTTCCTTCACAGTTTAGGCTTTTGCTGGTCAGGGCTCTTCCCTGCCCGCCGCGTCTTAGTGGGCTGTGGTGTGGAGGAGCAGGTTGTCCCCAGGGAGGTGAGGGTGGGCAGAATGTGGATGGAGTCAGTGGGACCAGGAGTCCAGCAGGGGACTGAGGGGATAGAGGGGCAATTCTCCCGCCGGCACAAATAGAGAGCAGGCCCTTTCAAGTACTTCAGAGCCACCCAATGGATTTCTTTCTCTATACTGTCTTTGGTTTTCTCCTCTGAGATATTCTCTTTCATCTGAATTCATTCACTTAAAAGGGACAAGAAATCCCCGGCACCACAAAAAAAAAAAAAAAAGGGACAAGAAGAGGCTCACTCACAGAGATTCCTCCCTGCTCTGCTTCCCCACAGGGAAGGCCTGGGCCCCAGGGCCTGCGAGACCCACAGGGGTGTCTTCCAGTCACCACGAGGGATAGAAGGCCAGGGCTGAAAGGGTGTCTGCTCACAGCTGGGAGACTGAAGAAGCAGCATGTCTGTGTTATTTAATGCAGGGAGGAAGAAGGGGAAGAGGGAGAGAGCAGAGGAGGGAGGGAAGAGGAGCACATAGTATTCTGATCAGACCACACAATAAATGTCCAATCAAGTAGATTAATGTTTGAATTTGCTTATATTGGTCTACTCTGGGCTTTCATGATTCTATCTGCTTTGAAATATTACTCCCTTTGCTTTGGCTCTTCCCCTCACCCGGTCTGGGGCACACGGTTACAGAGGCAGGATGCGAAGGAAGGCAAGGTGATCTGTAGTTGCCAGCACCTTAGACTCATGTATATTACCCCCAAATTCACGTTCTCCACGTCACAGAATATGCTAATGAGAACACAAAATCAAGGTGTGGTTGGTCTTCCAAAGGCATCATGGGTATGCTGGGGACACTCCCCCCAGATGGCCAATGCAAGGCTGCAGGCATGCCTTCGCATGTGCCCTGATCCTGCACCCCTCTCCTCTTGTGGCCCAAGACTGTCCTGCAATCTGCCTGCGATTCAGAGCTTGGCTTGTCGTGTGCTTGTTTGGGGGTCTCTTGCTGCTGCAGGTGGCACACCTACACTCCTCCACGGGGCAGAATTTGGGGCTCTAATTGAGCCACTTAATACTCAGGCCGGGGCACATCAGCAGGGATCCTTTCAGGCCACACCTGTGCTTTGTCAGAAGGCCCCTTGTTTTCATCTAGAGGGACTCATGTTGGGGTGAGGGCAGACAGACAGACTGAAAGGAAGGAAACTCAAATTTCCATTCAGGAAACAGAGAGCAGCCACCTCCAGTCTGTAGCTTGCTTTCATAAAATGATTTGGTTTTAAAGAGGCCACCAATCTTTTCTTTTTCAAAGCCTTCCCCATGGGAATGTCCACTCTGAACAGCCACCTCAGAGATAAAGTGTTCTAAGAGGACTGAGCTAATTACATTCATGTCTTATTCAAGTGATTCCTTTTACTCAGATAACAATGAATCTGAAATGGTTTGAATTCTATAGAATTTTCCTGGACAGGACATGACACGGAAGGAAACCTAATTTCTGTGTCCAAATACTGCCTTTCCTTCCTTTTATATTAGAAGCATTTTAAAAAATAGAATAACTTCACTGTAGAATTTCCAAGGTTGGAGGAATTAGAAGGGGTTTGGGATAGGATTCATTCCTCGGGTCATATTTTCATATCTTGAGATCTCCACCGCTTCTGATTTAAGGAATCAAATAGAAAAAGTTCTAAGTTTGGGTATGTGTAACATAAAAGTTTGCTTTTTATTTTAAATTGTGCCCTTGGACAGGAAATAGGGTAAAATCTTGTTTACTTTTTCCTCCCATCTTCTTTTTTTTAACTAGATTTTTATTAAAATTTATCCAAAATCACACAAACTTACAGGCCATTACATAAGCTTACAGACCACAGTACATTGTGCCTTTTGTTTATGACAACGAACAATGTAAACAACCACATCAATGCAGCATTAAGTCACAACTACATAAAGCTACTGTAGTACCTAGTGTACGTGATACTGTTTTAAATTTGGGCTATTAGGTTCTTGTTTTTAGGCTATCATTCCTCTGAATTCCCATTCCCTCCCCCTTTGCCCTCTTCTTGTTCCCTTGGACCCTTTGCCTATTGGCTTAGATCTGACCCTTTGTCTTTTTGTATCCATTGTTTACCCTTTTATTCTGTTTGTATTTTGCCTCACTCAAATGAGGGATACCATACAGTATTCAAGCTTGCGAGTCTGGTTTATTTCACTCAACACTATATTTTCCAGGTTCATCCATTTTCCTATAAATGACTCTGGTTTGCCATTCTTTATAGCTGAATAGTATTCCATTATGTATAGATACTACATTTGTTTAGCCAGCTATCTATTCATGGGTATACGTGTTGCTTCCAGAATTTAGCTATTACAAATTGTGCTGCTATAAACACTGTTGTGCAAGTATCTCTGTAGTATGATGTCTTTAGCTCTTCTGGGAAGATACCTAGTAAGGGAACGGCTGGGTCTTATGGGATTTCTACTTTCAGGCTTTGAGAAATCTACATACTGATTTCCATAATGATTGGTGTACTAGTTTGCATTCCCACTAACAGTGAGGAGGGTTCCCTTTTCACCACAGCCCTGCCAGAATTTGTTATTGGCTTCCTAATGATTGCCATTCTTTCTGGGGTAAGGTGAAATCTTGGAGTTGTTTTAATTCGCCTTCTTCCCATCTTCTGGCAGTGTGTACTCCAAAGCATCTCATGTGTTCTCAGCCCCTTTAAACTTCTCGTCTTGTGCAAGCACGTAATGCCAGGTATCAACACTCAGGAACTCATTGTCGAGGGGCAGCTCTCACAAGAGTGGCAGAGGTCCCATGGTGCGCACAGCTATGTGGTTGGACACAGTGGTCCGCCTAGCACCAGAGACTGTGCCCTCAGTCTTCATCTTTCCCCACTGCCTGCCCGCACCTTCCCCGCCTCTGGCCCCAGACATGACAAGAGCAGGTGTCTAGGGGCACCTGTGCCACTGTGCGGTACCCTTCCAGTCTTTGGCAAGAGAAAAAGATGAGGTCAATTGTGAACAAGCAGAATGAAAAACGCCTACGTGGCATGATTTCTTTTAAAAAGTAGTACATGTTTGTGATACATAATAGTTACATTTTGGGGGGAAACTGATATCTATCCATCTATATGGTCTGCCAAAAGTAATGTACACACACTTCAGGAAAAGAAAAATAATAAATGTCTGGAGGCTAATGATCACCACTTGGAAGACCTCTTGCAGTTGTAGAGGCCAAAGGTAACTTGTATTCATCTCATGATGTCTCAATAAATTTAGCATTAAAATACTTTTACAAGATTTTCTTTTCCTGATGTGTGTACACATTTTTGGTGGTATCTCTTTCTCTCTCTTCCTTTACTCTTCTTCCTAACTTCCTTTCCCTCTTCCCCTGATCACCTTTGCTTCTTTAAAATGTCTGTCTCACTGTTTCCCACCATCTCTCCTTTATTTTACTCTTTAGTTTATTAATTAGAGTTTTCATATAAAAGAAAGCACATGATATTTAACTTTCTGTGTGTGAATTATTTCACTTAACATTATGGCCTCAAGATACATCCATTTTCCTGCAAATGGCCTGACTTCATTCCTCTTTGTGGCAAATAACATCTCATCGTGCACACACACCACGTTTCCTTTATCCATTCATCTGTCGATGGGAATACGTATAGGCTGTTTCCGGAGTTTAGCTATTGGGAGTTGCTGCTACAAACATGGTGATGTGTGGTATTGACTACGTGGTAATAACTTGAACTCTCATCCTTCAGGGAGCTTTGGGAATGACCCCACAGTCCACTCGGGTGAGGGCCCGGATTCAGACTCAGGGGTTTGTGAAAGTGGTGAACTTGACTTCCGGTTTTGGTTTGAAATTCAAACCCAGCTACTTAGGCCAAGTCTCTGCCTTGGGGGAGAGATGACACTCTGGCGGTCCTGCCTGCTTCCTGTCACGCAGGATCGCAGTCCCACTCCGCCATCTTCCTGCATTCTTCACTGTTTTCCCCAGTTCCCCGCCCATCCCTTTCGACTGCATATTTTCGTGACCCTGACACTAAACTGTCATTACAGGCCAAATATCCATGTATTTATTTACTTGAGAGTCAGGAAGAGAGGGCTGAGGAAAGGGTGTTTGGACAGCACTTTGCAACTCAGCAGTACCTAAGATTCTTTGAGTAACATCTGGCTGTCCTGGGGAGACGCTCTGAGTATAATCTGGAGAGGTACCACTAGAACAAACGGAATTTCTATGTCTAATTTTTTGAATGTTTGTACTAGTTCACATGCCCATCAACAATTCAGAAAGCATTCCTTTTTCCACACAGCCTTGCCAGGATTTGTTGTTTTTTGTTTTCTTCATAGACATTTAGACTGGAGTAAGATGGTGTCTCAGAGCAGTACTGATTTGTTGTTTTGATTTTCATTTCCTTGATGCCTAATGATTTTGAACACATTTTTTCATGTACATATTGGCCATTTGTACTTCTTTTGAGAAGGTTCTATTCAGTTCATTTGGCCATTTTTTTATTAGGTCATTTGTTATAGGGGGAGCTAATTTTTTAAAGTTCTTTGTATATTCTGGACATTAGTCCTCCATCAGCTGAGTAGCTGGTGAAAGACAAACTACACCATAGCTCTCACCCTGTACTAAAATCAAATCAAACTGGAACAAAGACTTAGACACGAAAAACAGAGACGTTGAAACTGTTGGGAGATAACATAGGGAACACTTGAAGTCATAGGCACAGGCAAAGACTGCCTGAACAGAACCCTAACAGCACAAGAAATAAAACCAAGAATCAACAAATGGGATTACGTTAAATTGAAACACTTCTGCACGGCAAGAGAAACAATCACCAGACTGGAGAGACAAACTACAATGGTGTGATTTTTTTAAAGCCTAGAAGAGTTAGCTTTTTAAAATTTATCACTCCAACAGGGTTAATCCAATATTTAAAAAGATTACAGGATAAAAAGTACTTGGACAAACATGCCAGGGGTGAAAACTGCTCATCCAGAGTGTGAAGAACCCAGAAGTTTCCCCAGGACATCTTTCAGAAATGACTTTCTCTTCCAACCTGCTCACCTCCATTGTTCTGGACACTCTTTCTAGGAAAGTCTTGATATATACTATAATAATTATTGCTTCTAATGAAGATAGAAAAGATCAGTGACCTCCTCATTTACAAGCCACTCTCGAATTTTATTAATTTTAGTGAAATTCACAAAATTGAATTTAATGTCAGTCGAGTGTGGCTGTTATCTTTGATTTAAAGAGTACATGAAGTTGTACTTAACATTTATTTCTTTTTCTTGCAGGTGTTATTCTGAGGCCTCCTCAGTCTATTCCATATAAATATGATGCGATGCATTATGCATGTTTAAAGCTTTTATGAAAATTTGGATGAAAACACCAAGAGCTTCTTTAGTCAGTGAAAGTCTTTTGGAATTTAAAGCCCGGTGAGCTGGAACCAACAGACAGGCTTGGCTAAGAACACCCTTGGAATCCATTTGTCTGAATAGAGGTTAGTACTGGTGAAGTGTGATTCTAGATATCAGCAATATGAGAATTTCTGACCGCAGGTTAACATTTCAGGATTGCTCCGTCATCTCAACCATTAGAGACCAGCCAGTGCTGTAGCACAAAAAAAAATATTACAGTTGCCATGGAAACTGAAATCACCTTGGAGATGATTAATACCGGTAAGGCTAACAGTGGAGGTTGCCATCACATTGTTTGTGGCTGAATCAAAACCAATCAAAGAGCAGCAAATATATTTATAAAGGCATAAGAGTCAAAATCTTTTAGTTAGAAATATTATCAAAGTTATCTGTGAGTAGGGGATTCTTCTAGGAAACGGTTACAATTTCATTTACTGAACAACTCTTTATCTGTTGTTCGAGGTCCTGAATGTCTCTCTCAGGTTGCAGTGGGGAAGGTTTGATGAGAAAAGTCTATTTTATAAGTTAATAAGCACTTTTAAAATTTTTTCTATCTTTCTCTTGCTATGAGTCTTGGTCTTTTGAGAATCTGTCGCTCTAGATTATTACAATCTTTGCTGTTTTAAATATTTCTAGCTTTTGGAGAGATTGCTTTGCTTAAGAGAGTGCTGCAAACCATCAGATGCATGATAATATAATCAAAATAGTCTGCTATTGGATAGGAAGTAATTTCTAGTGCATAAGCAAAAGAGAATTTAGTTACATGTAGAGACAATAAAAATATCTTTGTTACATGGTATGGGTAGGTAGAAATTAGGCTGTCCTGTTTTTAAAAGACAATAAAATCATTCTCAACAAAGAGACTGTTCCAATCATACTCTTTCTTTAGCGAATCTAGTATTAGAAAGATAAATAATAAAAGAAATAGTTATGCTTTTCTGTGAGAGTTACATCATAAAGATATTAAAATCGAATAATGCCAAAGATGACTGTTTCAGTGCTTGTAATTTACTTTGCAACACTTCCTCCTGGACAAATTGGTGTTACTATGGGTGTATTGGTAATTGTGAGTAACTTGGCACTGTAACGGAAAATTCCTGGAGGTCTTAGAGGTTTAATTTATATATTTCTCAATTCCAATTAAATCTAATTTAACATCCCACTTACCAATCTCAGTGTCACAGTGAGACACCAGGTCACTCTTAAGGAAATCCAATGAGAAGTACACAATACCATCTATAAGATGTTTTTGCCAAACAATCTAAGTGATCCACTGATCCACATGCAGGATGCATGGGATAGAGGAACTTGTCAAACAACATCAGAGAGAGGCAATCAGCTAACTCCAGAATGTAAAAAATGATACAGGGCAAATGGTCTGGTTTCTTCAACAAAGAAATTGCAGGATTAAAATAAAAAAAAGTGGAGGAACCTGAGAGAAACTTAAGAGACACATTGACCAACTGTAGCACGTGGGCCTTATTTACATCCTGAAATGAGGAAACTACCACTACAACAATGAAATAAGAATTATGAAACAACTGGGGAATACCGAAGGGGTGTTGGATAATACTGAAGAATTAATGTTATTTTTGGTGGGATAAAAGTATTGTAATTAAATTAAAATGAAAGAAGACTCCTAGGAACAAATGTTGAGATATTTACTGATATATTGGTATGTCTTAGCTTAGCTCCAAAATGGTTCAGCGTAGTGGAGTAGTATGGAAGTGAAGACCTTCACTTCTTGGAAACATTTCTCATCAACAATGGAAACCTTACTAGCAAGAATTAGAAATGAGCTTCCATCGTTAAACCCAGTGCTTTGTAGATGCAAACTAGAGTTGAGAGGCAGTCTCCCACTGGTGACATCTAGGGTACCCAAGACAAATGGGTCGGACACAGTCTTCAGGCATCACCCCTCTGTCTGTACATACAGGCTTAGAAGTCCTACAGTCCCTTCGATTTCATTCTTCGTCTTCTACCCCAGGAATGATACCTGAACCTTTATTCTTAAAGTACTGTACATCCTGATATTGGCTCGCAGATGGCCTCTGGCCCTTTTCAAATAACTAAATTCTGCCTCTAGACTACTGATTCCCTTAGGTAGGATTCAGGGGTCTCTGGTGTTCCCCCATGACCTGAAAGGGATCTTTGAGGTCTAATTATTTTCCTACTGATGCTGACGTTATGTTTGCTATTTTTCTCACTCATTCTTTCATGAGTCTACAGTGGAGTTTTCCAGAGGCTCACATATCTTGTGTCACGCATGATATATGAAAATGTCAAAAAAAAAAAAAAAAAAAGGAAAATGTCACTCCTCTGGCTGCGAGTGGCATGGATATTTATGTTTTTAAAAGTTCCTGGATTTGGGGGCTGGGGATTTAGCTCAATGATTAGAGGGCTCGCCTCACAAGCACAAGGCCTTGAGTTTGATCCCCAGCACCAAAAAAACAAAATGAAACAAAACAAAAGTTCCTGGATTTGTTTTTCAATACATTAAACATCTACAGGTATAAAACATATAGATGCAATGTCTTTGTAGTCTTCAATGAACTTTAAAAGTGTATTTCCAGAAAATTACTGTTTTAGATAGTTACCATGTCTAAAGTTATACTCTTGGGGCTGGGGAATTGGCTCAGTGGTTAGAGTGCTTGCCTTGCAAGCACAAGGCCCTGAGTTCGATCCCCAGCACCAAAAAAAATAAAAAATAAAAAGAATAAAATAAAGTTATACTCTTGTGTAAAGTATACTAAGAACATATAAATTTTTGGAGAATTAGGATTTATGACATCTGTGGAACAAACTTTTAAAAACTTACTTGTTAATCAAATGTCTGTATTACTAATACAATGTCTATAGTGTCACAGAACTTAGTAGGAGCCTTGCCTTCATTATAAATGTCAAAGGATCAAATTAAAACAAATTTAGTTAAGTGATCTAATTGGTTTTTGAGATTCATGAATTAGGGTAGCATTTCTGTACCAATTCCCCATGAGGAATGAATCATTATGTACTACAAACATATACCAACAAAAATAAAGAATAAAAATAAATGCAAAATGAATTCTAAAAATTTCTCGTGTAAACCGAGTGTGTGGGGTGGTTTGATAGGCAGAAAACGACTGAAGAAAGCAGTAACAGGGAATAGCAAGTCATTTCAAAGTTACTTCCCTTAGAGTGTTAAATCCGAAGGAACTTCCTGATTATGCAGGCTAACACTGGCTTGTCTGAGTGTTTTGTTTTCTCTGTCTCCTGGTTTCTCAGAAGACCAGATAAATAACTTAGTTTTAGTTCTGTGAGGTGGAACTTTAGCATGAGTGACTCCATTTTGGTTTGATTCATTGAGGCTTGGTGTGGGAGCTCACACCAATCACGGCCTCCCATCCATTTTATTTAACATAACCTGCTGCAACATAGAAGACTGATTACACCCATTTGCAACTATTAGTGAATATTCTAATCAACCAAAAAGAACTCAGTAATTCTTTGTGACTCAACTGGCTTAGATCAGTTCATCCCAGCAATGAAAACTATAGAGTGTATGCTCAGCAGACTTGGAATAGTAGCTCAGAAAGCTGGAGAAGGATTAGAGCTAAGAGACCAGAAGAAAGAACAGAATGTGAGTTTGGGCAGAGAAGGGAGGAAGAAGGGAGGGAAGGTCTGGGATGTAGAGAAAGGAGGAGATCTAAGGATGGAGAACTTAGCCTCTTTCATTCTCAGCAGTCCCTGAAAATAATTCTCTGGTTATCGTCCAGGACAGTCCTGGATTTTCCTGGAGGAAAAGGATGTTCTCAAAAAAGGAAATAGAGCCCAAAGAAGTATGTGATGACTTACTGTAGAACAGACATCCATTCCACACTTAGAGCTAAAAGGCCTAAGATCAAATTGTAATCAGCTAATTAGCATGCGTGAATGGTCACCGTAGAGCTCTTTCTCCTGGGAAATGAGGGGAAGCAGGATGCTGCTGTCAAAGGATGAAGACAGAGATGTGAAGAGGGGAGTAGGGAAGGCTGCAGAGCACATGAGTGTAGGTTAAAATTGTCCGAGAACCTCCACTGGACCAGATCAAGTCCTCTTCCTGGCCTGTGTGTGTTTCGCACATGTAGCTAAGAATACATGCTCGTTTGGAAGAATTTCCTCTCCTTCGTTTCTTTCTCCTCCTCCTCCTTCCTTTTTTTTCCTTTGAAATAATGATTTTAGTTTGAAGGTCTACTGAGAAGGCAAAATCTTAGACTACACTCAAATCCATTAATTTCCAGGTGACATGACTTAATTTTGGTGTTTCTGGATTATCTCAGAAACAGCCTTTACAAAATTGTTTGCTTTTGATCTTCCTGGCCCGATCCAATCTCTCCATTCTGCGTCCATTGTTTCCACCTCCTCGTCCCTCACGCGGTCAGCCCAGCTGCACCCATAAGGCTGGAGCCAGCCACGGAGGCAGGAGAATGACCCGTGGCCAAGTGGACGGTTAGTGCCCAGAGTAGGGACGGGGCTAAGGTCAGACCAGCAGCACAGTGGCCATGTCATTTAGAGGTATATAGGTCCGTTTTGTTTTAATTAGTGACCACATATTATATATAGTGTCCACATATTAGTATTTCCACAAACAGTAAGATCATACAAATTTCAGTGTATTTAAAACAATGAAAGAAGGTATCGGAAGCAAAGGTGAAGTAACAGCTTTAGGTTTCAAATCAAAAGGGAGAACCAAACACGGCCGAGAGGATAAACAGACAGGGAACAGCTGATGGAAAGATTAGAGGGGGGGTGTGAAGTCCAGTCCAGGGCTGATGACGTAAAGGACGCAGGACTGCGCAGGTGGAATGACGGGGTTGCCATTGCTGACACGAAGACTATAAGATGGACCGAGTTTAGAAGGAAAGGTCTGGAGTTCTGTTTTTAGCATGTTAAATTTCCTTTATCGATTAGCCACCCGAGTGGAAGAGACAGAGTCTGGGATCAGGGAAAGTATCTGAGAATCGCTGGCATGAAATACATTATTTTTAGAGTCACTAGATCACAGGGAATGAGTGTAAATTCAGACGAGAGGACAAATGACGGCGCCCAGGAGTGCTCCAGTGTTGTGATGCTGAGAAAAGAGGAAACCAGCCACGCAGATTAGGAAGAAGAGACCAGTGAAGTAGGAAAAATCCCAGCAGGGTTTGGTGTCCTTGAAACCAAGACTGAGGGAGGAAAACGCAAGATAGCAGGCAAACTAAGACAGCCGAGAGTAAGACATATTCCCATTTTCCTTGTTACTATTTTGATCCAGGTGTCAACTACGTTTTATTTTTCTCTTTGCTTCCAGTATTTCCCAAATCACTTTGCAGATCACCACCAAGTTCATAGTTCCAGTAAGTCTTCTTGACGTATTTGTCTTACGTTTAGAAGTCTCACCATGACAAGACGGAGCCCTCCGCCAGGCTCCTATCGTTGCTCTAATCGGTTCTTCACGTTTCCAACGTCATCTTCTCTCCCTCAGTACTCCAGGCAGGCCGTGTGTCCCTTCTGAAAATCAGCTTGCTTCTTCCCATTCTAGGTCTGAACCCTGGCTGCTAGTTCACTGTACAGGAACGTCCTTGAAACGTTTCCTTGATTCATATAAACCCATCGAAGTCCACTTCAAACTGTTTTACCCGGAGAGGACTGTCTCTTCTTAGTGTTCCTTCAGGGTGTCGAGCATAATGTAGGTGTCAGAGTTGGTTCCCGGTTACATAAACAGAAGGTGCACGAGAGTGCATAAAATACCCAGCGGTCTTTTCAAAAACTTGATTTCTTTATTTTTTACTAAGATTAGTACTGTCAAGATGTTTTTCCTACTCAGAAGAGTGAATATTTGCATTTAAAGTTTTTATTTTCTCCCTCTCCTGATACCTGCTGTTAGCTAAAATGTGTAAAATTTCATTAATAGCAAGTTTCTATTTCAGGTCTACATCTAGGAAATGAAGGTGATTTGCATGCATAGGTAATACTGGAATTCCTGGGAGACTAGAGCATGAGAAATAGCTGCTGTACCAATTAAAGCACATTGGTAAATGGAACATAATCTGCAACTCTCAAGAAACTAGCTGAAGACCATCAGCTAGTTTCTGATCGTCTTCAGCTAGTTGAAGATGATCAGAAATTGAAAATTGAAAATTGAAAAACCGAGTATAGTTGGGTAATTATTTCACTGATGAAACGGAGAGATTTCCTTTATTTCAAATAGGGCTTGGGGTTTTAAGGTTGAAAAGCACATATAGAACAAAATGAAATAATGTTTCAAAAGGCCATTGGCCAGTTCCTCAAGTTTTGAACATGTGGGGTTTTTTTCCCTTTTGTTTTCAAAAAAATGATCACGGCTTCTGAAGCTGCTTTCTTCATTCATTTGTGGATCAGATGAAGCAGAGCGCCAGCACGCTCACTCCTCCTCTTCCTACCTGTGATCATTCGCAGCCCAGTCAATGGCTCACGGCCCAGTGAAACTTAAAGTTTTATAACCAGCCACACGTGTGTACCTTCTTTGATCGGAGTCTTTGGCAGACTGATCCAAAAGTAAATGATTATGAAATTTAGCCTCTAGTTTCTCCTATGAAATAAGAAGTAACGATAATGCCAACTTTCATTGGGAACCTAAGATGTTCCAGTACTGTGTAAAACCCTGATGTGTTAAACTCGATTCCAGAATTTTCTGGACTTCCACTATACAAATAATTCAGTGACCTATCTGGATTGGCTGTAACATCCACTCTGGCCAATGATCAACTCTTGCCTGACTATGACAACTGAACTCAGAGAACAAAAGCAGTACACACAAAGGATACACTTAGATAAACTCCTCCTGCCACGCCTCCTCCCTTTCTTTCCTTTGTGAATACACAGTCAGTGTTACCATTTCAATGCAGAATGGTCAATATTCAGTTTTACCTCCCTTTAACCTATCAGAGAACATAGCCATAAAATTGAGTTACTAAGAAAGAAGAAATAAAGTTGAAAGAAGAGAACATGAATGAGTCACAGATTAAATACTAAGTGCTTAAATTTCTGAGACCCGTCTATACTTTTAGAATTAGACCCTTCTGGTGGAATTTTGTAAACACACACTAATTTTGTATCAGAATTTCTCAGGGTATATCGCTTCCAGTAGAAGTCTAGAGTAAGGAAAGAATGGTTTATATTAAACTTACTTTGTGAGTTGTTAAACATTTTGTTAGCCAGTATAAAACAATGCAGTATTTGCATGCCAGAGAGAAAATATTTCACTTATATTACTTCATAAAAGACTTTTGTCATATTTTTTAAAAGTGATGAGCATGCTACACAGTAAAGGATAACTATGTCGTGTATTGAAATATGATTCTAGTTCTAAATGCCCTCCAGATTTTTTGCTCATTTATTTTTTGTTTAACCCTCGTAAGGTCCTCAACAGTCATACTGTAGAATAAAAAATTCATAAAATTCAAAAGTCTTTGAAAAGTACTTCCCTGACTGGTGTCTCTGGTTATTAACATTGCAAATGATAACACAATGTTATTTGGAATTTGGTATTTGGAAATGGCATTTGGAAATGCTCTAGGAAAAAATATATCTAATGAACATGGAAAATATGAGTGCAGAAATAAATGATTTTATTATTGTTTTAAAATGATCTCTGCACAGCTTTGAGCTACTGATGACTTGTTAGTTGACAATTACAAACTAATGATTAATTTACTTACCTTCAGGGTGACTTACACAAATGAGTTGGATAATAAACGTTGCTAATGCTAACTAAAATGTATTTTAAAATCAACAAGGAATATTTTCTCACCTTAATCATTAAAATTATGAGCTTGATTTTATTCCAAAATAAATCTAAATGCAATGCCTTTTGCTGCACATAGGTTTCACCAAGCCAGGAAAACATATGGTGTTCTCTGCTGCTCCTCCATCTAACCAAATCCCACACTCTCCTTTTCTTCCTTCCGCATATGTGGTTTATTGAATATGGATGGAAATGTCCCATTTTAGTTCTGTACATCCTGGTGAAAGACAAGATGATAGTGTGGAAGGACTTCACTGCATAATTCTCATGGCAGCATCAGATAGTTAATATATTAAAACATAGGAATCAGGGTATGAAATAAATACTAAAAATTCCCATTCCAAGGTATGGGGCTTCCTTAGTATTGCTCCATAATATATCTTTTTATACCTTCACTATTTCCTTTTTGTTTTCTGATTGCTGAGGATCAAGCCTGGGGTCTCATGCACACTGTGCAAGTGCTCTAAACCTCAGTATTTCTAAGATATGCTCAAAATCCCATCACTATATTTTCTGCCTGAAATACTAGATACTCCTGTCTCTGCCAGTTATTTGATAAATCAAAATATAATCACTAGATTTTGAACATAATTTTTTTTAAAACCTAGTTTGACCCAATTGCAAATAGAGGAATTAGGAGCCATGGATGCAGGTTTTGATTCTGCCGGCCATTTGCATGGCCAGCTCAAGACATCCTACTATTTCTGAATTCCAGATGTTCATGTTTCTATGAGCAAATTATTCTCTTTTGTTCTGCAAATACTGTGGTCCTATTTACATTATCAACAATTGCACTGCAAACAAAAATTCCTAAATTTAAATCTCTAAATTTCACATGTTCCCAGGGACACGATGTGTACTATTTGTTGATAAAAAAGAACTAGAAATTTATTATGAATTTCTTATTAAATTATAAACTAATAGAGGAAGAGACAAAAGTGAAAGTAATTGTCTTAGTCATTTCGGTAATAAAACTAATGAACAAGTGGTAAAGGGAGGCAATAAAAAGAATACATCAGACTGAAGATTTTTCATTCTGCCCAGTTTACTGAAAATCACCATAAGTTGTAGAATGACAATATCCTACATATAGAGATTTCCTATATTCTTTTTAATATTTATTTTCTATTCACATACACTGGTAGTAAAAAAATGAAATATAAATGTAGATTAGCTTACCTAAACTGTGTTTCAAGAAGAGGAATCAGTCAGCTGCCATTTAAAGTTTCACTGACCTAATTCTGTCACTTTCACGAGCCCTGTGCTTGGACAGATGTCAAGTTTTTAAATTACAATGACATTGGGCTGAATTATGCACCCTGCTCTCAGTTCCTGTGTTGAAACTCAAACCCCTGGGATCTCAGAATGGGACTGAATTTGGAGATAAGGACATCAGTGACATGACCATGTTTAAAATGAGGCTGTTGTGATGGGCCCTAACGAGCAGAGGAAATTCAGGTACACAGAGACACTGGGGATGGGCAAGAGTGCATGAGGGGACACAGTGAAAAGGTGGCTATCTGCAAACCAGGAAGGGAGGCTCCAGGAGAAACAAAACTGATACACTGACCTTGGACTTCCAACCTCCAGAGGTGTGAAAAGCAAACTGTGTTGTTCAGCCACCCAGTTGTGGTATTTTGTTATAGCAGCTGTAGCAAACTAATACACCCTTGGTGGTTTATTGGCCTCAGGAGCTACCTAGGCTGGAGGCAGCCAGCCCATATTCCAGATTCTTGGAGTTTCCCTGGGGCAAAAACAAAGTATCAAATCTTTTTCAGTGTTAGTAAAAGCTAAGGCAATACCTTCTAAGTAAAAGATACTTTGGTGAAATGGACTTTTTTTCTTTTGTAACATTATACAGGGAGAAGCAGCATATAGAGAGAAATCAATGAATTATTTCAGTTTGAATTCAAATTGCTAAGAACTTTAATCATCAATTAGGGGATTAAAGATGAAATTTGCTAATAGTTGAATATCAAGGCTGCATATAAGATCTAAAAGAGTACGACGCAGGGAGGGCTGAAGGGTAATACTGAAATCCACTGGAAGTAAGAGCCAGGATAATACACATGCTACCCTCACAAGCAGGACTAGAGAACAACTGATTAAGATCATTGAACAACCTGAATATCATAATGGGCGTTTATTAGCCTCTACTATTTATTCTTTTTTAGTACTAGAGATTAAGTCCAGGACCTCAGCACTGAGCTACAGCCCCAGCCCCCTTTTTTATTCTGAGACTGGGTTTTTCTAAGTTGCTAAGTTGCTCAAACTTGTGATTCTTGGGTCTCAGTAATATTTAAATGACATACGAGATGCACTAGTAAACTGACAGATCTTTTCTTTTGCTTTTTGAAATGTTATTTTAGCATTCCATAATATGGACAAGAATATTTTTATGGTAGGTTTAAAGGGCTAAATTTGAGCTGCTAAAACAAGTTAACTTGAGATTTAGCTTTACCTAGTAAACTGTTAAGTGCTAGTATATCCACTGGGATATAAACATGATGTGCTTGAATGTTGTTCTTTTTATTTCAATCACCATTGTTTCTTCCAAGTTATACAGAGCGGAGCGCATATATGAGCCTAAAAGCCTTTACAGCTGATGGTTGTTCTTAGGCCAAACATGGGGCTTTATACATTTTACCATCAAGCAAAAATCAACATTTCCTTCTTTAGAGAAATTATGCTTCTTTTTAAAAATTATGATACTTACATTAAGATGGTCAGTGCTAAAAAGAGATTAGCAGGGTAAAAGTAAATTGTCAGTTGAGCAGGTAGATAGTGTGGTGGAGGTCATGTACCATCTCCCATCACAGATGCCTTTGACCCTCCCGAAGACTGGCTCATCGTTCTGAAGAAGCTCCCCCGGATGAGGGAGATGTACAAGGAGATGTACAAGATATACAGCAAATGTTTAAATTTTTTAAACATATCACAGTACCAGACGCATTGCCATTAGCCCAGTCAGCAGATTCCGCCTCACTTCAAACCACACTCCATTGTTCTTGCCGCTTTCTGAAGCAGTCTGGAAGTCGCTTTAGTGCATGTCTTTAGTCACGGTGTCGTGGCTGCCTTAACGTCCTGAGTTGATCCAAAATACTTACCTTTCACGGTCATTTGACTGTGGGAGAGAGCTAGAAGCAGCGTGGCCCAAGATCCAGAGAATAAGGCGGATGATGACATACAAGAATGTTTTACAAACCCACTTTTTCATTGGATGGCACTCGGCAACCACATTCACTATATATATATTTTTAAATCGAACTTCATAAAGACATGAAAAAGAGGAGGTCAAAACTTCTTCAGAAAGTGGCAAGAACAATGGGATAAATGTGTTCCACACGAGGGAGGGTATTTTGAGGGGGATTAATAACAATGTGTCTTTCATGTAATACGTTTTTAAAAGTGTAAACATTCATCGCATATTTTGATCATAGCTTGTATCAGTTTTTCACAGTTGCTGTAACAAATTGCTGCAGATTTAAAGGCTTAAGGGAGCACACATTTATTCTCTTACAGTTCTAGAACCCAGAAGCCCCAATCTCTTTCACTGGGTTAAAGTATCAGCAGGGCTGGTTCCTCTAGAAGTTTTGAGGTGCGAATCTGTTTCCTCACTGTCTCCAGTTTGTAGAGTTTACATCTCTTGGCTCAGGGCTCCTTTCTCCATCTTCAAAGTCAGAGGCTTAGCATCTTCCATTTTCCTTTGGTCACATCACCACCTTTGTGGTCAAATCTCTCGTCATCCCCCTCTTATCAGCACCCTTGTGATGTCATGGAGCTCACCTGAGTGACCCAAGACCCTTATATCAAGATCCCCACAGCAAGATCCTTAGTGTCACCACAGTTGCAAGTCTACTTTGCCACATAAGGCGCCATTCACATGTTCCAAAGATTAAGACATGGGCATGTTTTAGGGTCCATTATTCATCCTGCTACAGGTGGTACACTCGGGAAATGTTGGCTGGGGTCTCAGGTGACACCTCCAGATAGTAATAGTGTTCCTGTGGTGATGCTATGTGCCTGCCCTGGCACCATTCTGGACCCTCTACAGGCATCGACTCATTTAGTCCTGAGAACAGGGTGGGAACGCCTTGGTACCCACGGAGAGGCTTGCCGCAGCAGCTCTCAGCACATGCTGCGGGGCACCACTCCAGTGCAGTGGCTGAACTGGGACTCATACCCACAGACCTGGCTCCACCGCCTGCAGGGGAGCGTGCTGCCCCAGATCAGTTCCCGCTGCAGGGACACTGACAGGCAGCGGCTCTTCATCTGGGGGCACCAAGAGCCTTGGACTTCGCAGCTAGGAAGAACTTGGTGTTTATGTTCCTATTCGTCACAAGACACAGTTGAGGAATCCAAGGTCTGCGCTGACATTAAGAAATAAATTTAAATTTAGAAATTAAATGAGCAGCTCAAGCCTCCATAATTGAGATGGCAAAGCCTTTGGAGGCATCTTGTGCTTTTCTCACCTACTGTAGTCTAAGAATAGTTCTTCAATACACTGGATTGTGACCCCTAAACTAATATGGTAAAGTCCCAAGCACTTGTACCTCAGAGGCTAAGTATATATGGAGAAGGGCTCTTCAAAGAGGTAATGAAAGCTAAGCGAGTCCTACAGAAGGACCCTAATTCAATACAGCTGGTGTCCGATAGCGTGCGCAGGGGAAAGGCGGAGGGAGGAGACAGCGATAGGCAGCCATCTGAAAGCCCAGGAGGACTCCTGGAAGAGCCCAGACCTGCTCTGGGTTTTGTAGCCTTCAGGATGTTGAAATAGTAAATGTCTATTGTTTAAACCACCCAGGCTGTGGTATTGTTTGTTACTGCAGCCTTAGCAGACCAATCTACTCCGGATGGATTATAAGCCTTAGACACTGCTTGAGCAGGAGGCAGCTAGCCCACAATCTGGATTTCTGGAGTTTCCCAGAGGGAGATATAAAATTTCTTAAATAATTTTCAATATTTATGAAAACTCAAGGAAAGCATAAAAATATGGTCTAACAAAAACTTCAGGTTTCATTATTGTTTTCCTTTCAAGTGGAATTACACCAAATCAATATGGTGGCACAAGCTACCTCACATTAACCTGAAATTTTAATTAGCAACTGAGTTAGGATTTTGATTAATTCGAAATTTGAAAAAAATTTTATCACTTACTAATAAAGTTGACTTGTTTGGTAAATAAAAACTCAGGCTTTTTGATGACGAGAAGTTGAGTAGGAACCATTGCTGTAAGCCCCCAATTTCTTTGTTTTTGGAAACTCCAAGACAGATGCTGCTTACTCTCCTTCAAATTTTAGAGCTCTTTGGGGGAGCACTGAGCAGATTATATGGCTTTAGTTACTTGTCACACCAGGGGTGTTGAGAGCCACTGTTTCCAAATCTGGGAGTGTTGCTGACATTTGCTGAATGCTGTGTTCAGGTATTTTCCTGAAAGTCAATGCAATATGAAAACAACCTGTTAAAACAGGTGGATAAATCTAGCGCTTTAACCAAACAGAAACAAAGTGTAAAAGCCAAGGCTCCTAGTACAAATATTGGAGTATTAATTGCCTCAGTGAAATGCATCTGAAAGTTTGGAAAACAGCACTATAAGCAAAAATGTACATTTTATTTTAAAAATTACAGCAAAGGTATGAAGAACAGAAAGTTCTATTAAGAAGAGATTTTTATTAAATGCTTGATAGTAAAATACTGAGCCCACTCTATTACAGTATACAGGCTTGATGTTCTAGTAAGCAGCATAAGTAGCTGAGCGAAGCTCACGACGAAACACAAGGTGGAACTGTGGGGAGCTTCACATACAAACGTATCTTGCTGCTGCTTTTCCACCGCTGCAATACTGATGTTCAGAGATGTTTAGGCCTTGAGAAAAACCTACCAAGTTTCCTGAGTAATCCACTTAACAGTTCTTAATATTACATTATTTTAATGGGAAACATGAAAATTTTCTGATGGATGTATCCATTTTTGTATTTAGTATCTTCAATAACTGAAAATCACAATTCTAAATTTATTATACCACAAGCCTACAAGACTTTGGAGTGGGATAAGGCTTTGTAGAACATGGTTAATTTCTTTCTCTCTCTCTCTCTCTCTTTTTTTTTTTTTTTTGTTTTGTTTTTTGAGACAGGATCTTGCCATGTATTCTAGGCTGGCCTTGAACTCCCAGTGATCCTCCTGCCTCAGCATCCCGAGTGCTGGGATTACAGCATGCGCCATCACGCCCAGCGAACATGGTTAATTTCAAGGCAATTTATCAAGGACTAAATTTTCTTGAACCACCAAGCTGGTGGTATGAGAAGATAAAAAAAAAAAAATGTCAAGGTTAGCTGACTATTTTCCAAATAACAGGATCTAAACCTTTTGGGAGGGGGATATGTGGGAATAGGTGGATACTGGATGGTAACAGATGGCTGGAAAAAAGTATTGAGAGTGGCTATCATTAACCAGCATAAAATGTGTCTTCATCCATTAGTCAACATTTTCTTCTAGTATATAATTGCGAAATAGCATTTCTACAAACTACATTGACTCCTTTGTTTTTAAGTCAGTTTACAAAGAAATTATAATAATTCTGAATATCTAAAGTTACAGTTAATGCATTTTTGATATTTATGCATTAAGTATATCTGGCATTCTCAACCATGGATCTTGAATACTTGATTTCCTGATAAAAACATCAGTAAAACAAAACTGATTTTGAAAAAATACCATCTACCTAGAGCTTGCAGTAATACTCATGATGAATGTACCCAATTCTTATTATTGAGCTCATAAAGAACTAAACCAATTTGGCCAATTCATATTATTTAGATCTTTTTCCTTTACAATAATTTAACCAATTCTGTAGTAAAGCAATTGTTATTCAGAAAATCACATTCTAAAATTTGCAGTTACACTATTTATAAATAAATATCAAGTCCTGGGCCTGAATTTGGCATGTCTAGTCCACACTTTGGTACCCTATGTTTTCCTTACTGGATTTTTCTTCTCTGAGTATGATAATCGATGGAAAAACTTAAAAGTAAAGCAAAATTTTAATTTGGATGCAAACATGTTGCGTCCATCCTGCTAAGAGAGATCATGCTTTCCAAAGGATGGGAAAACAAAATCGCAGCCTAAACACACAACCATCTCCGTTACAGAATCAAGCAGCCAGTTCTAGGACACTAGAGAACATTTGATTTAAAAAGCTTACCACCAGCGTTTTAAGAAGGAAGCACTAGTGAAAAGTTTTAAAATATATACCCTTGGAAAATGGCATTTTTTAAAACATTAAAACCTTGTTTCAGAAGTTCCTCGCTTTAGGTTGTTACTCAAAAACTCATCATGTTCAAAACTCAAGTTATTGTGAGACCTTGAGATCATAAGAAGCTTCTCCTTATTGGTAAAGTCTTTTTTGATCGCTGCTTGGGGGACAAGCAACCTGTCCATCGGGTCCTCCTTGTTCTCCAGTTTCACGTACCCCTTGCTGTTGCTCCGATCCAGCCTAGGCCAGCTCGGGTGCTTCCGCTGCTCAGCCTGGACGGTGAGCGTGGAGGGACGCCGGTCTAAATCTAAGGATTTGGAGTGTGCAGAGAGCAAATGCAAGGACGTGTTGGATCCGAACTGTCTCCTAGCAGCCCCTGGTGACAAGAGCTGTCCCGCTCCAGGTCCGAGGGCCACAGAGGACTTGTACTGACTGGACAGTGACTCCCCAACAGAATTATTCCTCGGGAGCCCCGTGCTGATGGGCTGGAAGGATTCGCCCATGTTGGGCAAAGGGACCACAAGGGAATCCACCGACAAGTTCCTTGACCTGCTCTTGAGGTTGTCAGCGTCCTCAGTGATGTTGTCTATACTGGGCTCGTCAATAACACAGTTATTCAGTTTGATCACAGGCAGTGTAAAAGCACTGATAGATGATGACACAATTGACTTGGTTTCGCATTTCTTAGCACCGCCGGTCTTGTCGTCGGGTGTCTTGGAAGGAGGTGGATAAAGGCCAAAGACAGACACGGAGCTGTCAGAGAGCAGAGGGGGCATGAGATGCCCCAAACTCTTACTGTCACCGAGCGCGAGTTCGTCCTCCTCCACAGAGCTGTCCATCCGAAAGCTGCCCTGCAGACCCGAGAAAGGGGTGACGGGGTTTGCTGCCAGCCTCGAGGTGCAGGAGCTCCCATTCTGCTTCACCTCCGGTTCCCCCATCAGGCCAGAGTAAATGCCATTCAGATGCTTTTGCTCCTTGATTCTCAGCGTGTGGATGTCAATGACCGTGGAATAGATGTCCCTCATGTGTATGATTTTGGTTTCCTTGTCGCGGTTTTCATGCAGAATGGCATTCGCACAGATAAAGATGAAGATGCCGATCCCCATGGTGAAAGGGCCGAGCATTTTCATTTTATCAGAATGTAAATGCTGCTCAAAGAAGCGAACCACCACTCCGCCCTGGTTCCGAATGACCTGTGTTTCATTTGTGGACAGTGTTGTTTCAGCATCAATGAAATGTTCTTTTTGGGGCCAATATCCAAGGACAGCCATCGCTATCCCTATGATGGAGATAAGCACTCCTAAAATCAGGAAGAAACCAGATGGGGAGTAAAGCCGGATTTTGCCACGAACGACCACAACGTCTGCCCGCGGCCGCCTCCGGACCGGTTTCTTCTCCTCCTCGGCGGCAGGAGAGGGGCTGAGGCTGACATGGTGCTGCGATCGGGCTGAGTCTTGTCTCTTCAGGGCCGCCAGGCCAGTGATCACCCCGCCAGTGGCTATCATGGCTCGGCCTTTGTTCTGAAAAGAAAGGAAACAGGCAGTGATCTAAATACGTTCCTGGAGTAGGCTGATCCGTCCAGCCTCAAGAGCTGCTTACGTCGGATTTCTGTTGCTATTGTCATTTCATACCATCAAACGGGACAGAAGACTATCTTCTTAAGGGACACAGCTCTGACAGAAGTTCTGTTGGGGGACTAATGTGAAATTCTGGAGATCTCCTTTTCTGGCTAAATAAAATGTTTCCAGTATTGATGAATGTGAGTTCGAGGTATATTTTGTTTAAATAATTTTATCACATTATATAAAGTAATGGCCTAGTCACAAATCTCTCTCTCTCACTCTGTCTCTCGTCACACACACACACATCATCATCATCATCATCATCATCATCATCATCATCGTTATTTTTTAAAAATGGAAGGATATAGAGTATTTAGCAGGCCAAATATAAACCCCACACTTAAACAGAGAATGCACTCCCCAATTCGGGCTTCTAAAACCACTTCTACTGGCTCTATCTCTGTCCCCACTTTCATCTCCCTTATTTCTGCTTCGATGCATATTACGGTCCCTCCTCTCTTCAAACTCTCTCTTCTCCAGACTCTGATGACACTGAGTCCTGGCTCTACTCGGATCTCACAGACCATCTATTTTTGGCTCTTCTTCCCTCACCTCAAAGTAAACCACCCTCCCCCCATGGGCCTGTCCTTGGCCACTTTCTCTGCCCCAGTCTCCTCTGCATTCATATCCTCTCCTACACCTTCCGGCATTCCCTTTATGCCGATGAGTCCCAAGTCTACATTCCAGGCCATATCCTGAGTTTCATTTTCACATCTTTAACTGTCCCCTGGGAACACACGAATATCTGTGCATCGCTAGCAAAGCTGAACTCGCCTTCCAGCACGCATCCCTCTTGCCTCGTCTGACTCTTAATGGGGTCAGTTCCCAGGCTCCGCTCTTCGCAGTCATCCGTAAATCCTGCCCTCTGCTCCCTCTCCTCTTCCCAGCAGGTCCTGACTCTTATCCACCCCTCCGTTCCTGTCCTGCACTTCACAGCCTCCTGCAGCTCTTGCCATCAGAGTAACTTCCCAACCTCCCAGAATAACTCTTCCAAACTGCAGTTTCTCTTGTTTTACAATCAAGCTTATAAGCCACGGGCAGATTAATTGGCCTACGACACACCTATGAAATGGTTTAAAGAGTGGAATAATGGGGGAAATATTCCCCACTACCTGAGTTTAATCCGGGGTCCCAGACCCAGTAAGTGAAGTTTATCTCTGTTTGCTTTAATTTGCATACAGCTGAAACCCAACCAGTATTTGCTGCTTCTCATTCACACCCCACTCAGTACTGTCTGAGACTTTGTTGAGACTGCTCCAGCGTGCTGGCCAGATCGCTCCCAGCCAGCCACAGTCTTCCCATCTTGACATCTGGCTGGTCATCAGAAGTCATACTCCACTTCCTTCACAAGATCTCTGGCTGACTCACATCCCACATCCCACATCCCACGCGGGCTCTCATTTCTCAGAGCATTTGAGCAAGTTTTTTTTACGGCACTTGACATATTATAATATTTTAATTCTTCTACTTTTTGTGGTCAAACATCAAACATAATTCATATTTTATTATCAAAAGCATTCACTATTGTACCTTGCACACAGCCAGTATTCAAGAAATATTTGCTAGAATTTTGAATAAAGGAGTAATTTCTTCCTTGAATTTGCTGGATGACCATCATATTACTGTACTGACTGTCCTAATTAAAAATAAGAATGAACAAAATTAATTCCTCAACAAAGAGCTACATTTTGTGAGTTGATAAAATATGTCTTGTTTTATTATGAATAATCCTTAGGCTGCTAAGTTTGGTTAGTAGGGAAACAAAGAATATTTCAAGACCCACAAGGTTTTTGGTGAATTTCTGAAAGGGCATCAAATCTCATCTTGTGGAACCGAGCTCTCCTTTTGAAATCCTATTTATGATTTCTGAATTGTGTTTAAATAACACGGTTGTGGATGGTATGCACAGTTACAGCAAACTGGAAAGTAAAGCCAGTCTTCAGTGGAATTATAACTAGGATTAAAACAGTTTAATGTCAGAAGAACAGACTATACTGTAAGTCACTCGCAGCTCCAATCCATGAAATCTATCCGAGTATGCACACTATGGTTTAGAACCTCTTCCAAAGCTTGGCTAAAATAAAGTGTAGTGTCAACCTATGCTTTCTTGAACCCAAATCAGTTCCACATGTTTGAAGAGAATACTTAGATAGCAGCCATGTAGCCCAATTATTTCCATATGGCAGGATAAGGATTTGCTCTGAAATCTTTCCAAACAGATGGATTTCAGAAAGAAAGAGAAACAAAGGCAAAAGCCTTTCATTTGGTTTAAAAGCGACCACAATGAATTGCATTCCATACAGAATTCCAGTCCTCTACCACTTGTTAAAACATTTTCTACTAGCACTGCCATTTTCCATTGCTGAAGTCGACTGAGGAAAGGGGGCTGGAACAGAAGAAAATATTTTAAGAATGATATATGAGTACAGAAAGTTGGGAAAGAGCAGGGAGTGGCAGCAGGACTAGACAGGAAGAAGAAGCAGGATAGTTTAATAGTGCAAAACTTTATAGGGAACTTGAGAAGAAAAATACTTCCAGAGTGGTGCAGAAATAAATAAGAGAACAGGATGAGTGAGAGACTTCCACGGTTTCTTCAGCCACACTAACCTGGCCAAGACTCACAAGTCAGCAAACTGAGGTTTGGGGCCAGTGCCCTCGATTCACAGCACTCAGTACTGGACAAGAGGCTCTGTGACCTCTCAGGGACCCAAACTAGACCTCCAGGGAAAAGCAAAGGTGAGCGAATGCAGTCACTGTTTCAAAGAGCCTGAAACCTGAGGAAAGAGCTGGCGCCTGATATAAAACGGAAGGTGGTGACTTCTGGGACGGAAGTTTCAATCGGGAAGGACCTTTCCAGCAGGCTCCCAGGGGAGGTAGGATTTTCACGTTTAGCACAGTGAACAATCATCTGCACCCTTTCAGAGAGGGGCCGGGGAGGGAATGCAGGCTGGAGGGCAGGAGCGCGGCCTGCCTTGGGCACTGAGCGCTGTGCTGCTGGAGACGATGCAAAGTGAGGCTGGCCAGGGGGATGCGCCATTGCTAACTGCGTGGCTTTCACTCATCTGCAGCGGAATTGGAGTAAGACACAAATACTGTTGTCATTAGTTTAGGAAAATTAATCTCAATCAGCAGATGAAAGCGGTAGTGAGGGACTGATACTGGGAAACTGCACAAGGAAGCTTCGCAGTTAGAAGCCCGCAGTTAGAGACCATGAAACCAGCGTGGGCCCACAGGCTTCATCTTTACCCCGCGGTGCCTGTTGTTCCAAAGCGCTCGGCAAGCGCAAAGCCTGCCTAAATCTCCTCTATGATTTATGCTGTGGAGCCACATGGCCTCCATCCTACGCATCTATCCCTGCTATATCTTGTGTGTGTTTTCATGGCGGGGGCCGTAGAGACCCTGTTAACTCGCTTCCTATTGCCACAGATCACAGTGAACTTCTAAGTTTTAAGAATAAAAACAGTATAAGCCACCCCATACTTCCTGTGGTCAGACGCTGACCTAAGTGCTTTAGGTGCAAAAGCATTTATTCTCACAGTAACCCTGGAGGTGGCTCTAAAAATTTGAATCCCCATTTTGCAGATGAGAAAGCTGAGGCTCAGAGTCTGGGTAACTTGCTGCAGGTCACAGAGCTGAGCAAGGTATGATGGCTCCTGAGCCTGCATTCTCAGAGAACCTGAGTCTAGGTTGGGCCTCCATATTTTCTTTTACTGAGGTTTTGTTTTTTTTCTTATTCTGACTCCTATTTCCATCATAACACTGTACTCTACAGAATGCTTTTCTGCCTTTAAAACTGTAACTATGGACTAAACCAACTTCCATTTCTCAGATTGGAGTGACCATCTCAGAAAAGCCACGAAGAAGGCATAAGATTGAAGGCCTGATTCTGGTGAGCAACTGGCCTCTCACACCTGTCTAAATCCCCTTCGGCATCTGCAGATGCAACCCCAAGAGACCACTCACCTCTTCCACCCTGCCCATCTTTGCTCTCTATCATCCTTGGCAGGAAGAGAGGGGACTCATTTCGACCTAAATGGAGAATTTTCCGCTTACCAACCTCTTTGGAACCTGAGTCTGTTTTCCAAAAATTCTCCTGTCCGCCCCAGTTTTTGTTCCTCTGCAGACACTGCAAACCTGACTTCCAAAGCTTCACCCAAACTTCTGGAAGTTGAAGAAAGCAAGGAGCAAAGCCTCGTGCTTTTCTACTCCAGATGGCCTCCGAGGGGGTCACTGTTCATCAGTTTAGATACTCACTGATGCAGTTCGTAAAAACAGACACCTTACACAGTAGCAAAGGGCTCAAAACAGGCTTCCTGGCCTGAAAAATCGAGTCAGTAGTAAGTATCTTTTTGATGAGGTTGTTCAAGTAGTTATAAATGAACCCAAGTGGAGAGTCGGCTACACTGCATGTTTCCATATTCTCCAAAAAGCTATGATGATTTTTGTCAAAAGCCAAGTTAAAAAATAGAAACATCGTATTTATTCTATTGATATCCCAAACTAAACAATTTGTTTGGGTTAACTTGTGGGTACCTATTGATCATTCTTTTTTTCTACTTCTAGAGCTCATAAACCAGCCACAAGTGTACTAGCAAGATGCATCAAGATCACCAGCTTAAAATTTCCAAAAAACACCTTCTTTCTCACCATGCGAAGCAGGACACTGGTGGGCTATAGCCAGGCTTGTGCCGTCTTGTAAGACTGTGAGATTCGTCGTGGCTCTCATTTGCCTCTCATTTTTCTCACTACAAAGAGACGTAGACTCTTTCCGTCCCTTCAGCACTCTGATACTGCCTTACCTTTACCCTTCTTTATTCTCCCCTTGCCCTTCTCTATTCTGTGCTTTTCAGGCGAAAGCTCTTTCTCTTTGACTGAGAAGATTCCTCATTTGTGCACCATGTGTAACACTATACCATACACAATCCACACTGATTTTCAGGCTTAGCCTGTCCTTTTTCTGCTCTCCTGACAACTTTAAAGTCTTGTTGTTGTCTTTCACCCTTTTTATAGGCCTAAGCACATTCTGGAATGTGTTTTTCTTGGCCCTGATCCATACCGCTTTTTAAAATTCTCATATTCCTGTAAATTTATTCCCAGACATTTAAGATCTTCCCTGACCAGTATTCTGGCCTAATTGTGAGCCTAGCAGTATACATTAGACATGGTTGTCATACAGTCACACACACCTGAGACAACGATAATTAAGTAGACTTGCAAAGTTGAGAGACTTTAGAAGTCTTTGAATTCACATATTCCTCTGAGCCAAGAAAGAATCAGCAATGCTGTCTAAGATCAGCCATTGAATTAGCAGAAAGAACAGAATTAGGATTCAGCCTTTCAGACTCCCAGTCCACTGTGTATTCTTAGCTCTCTGCTCCTCTTTCCATTGTCTCACAGGAAAGGCCAGTGCCTCGCCCAGTGCCTTGCCCAGTGCCTCGCCCAGTGCCTCGCCCAGTGCCTGGAATTGTAATAAATGCTCAGTAAGTGTCTGTAGACCAGAAACTGAGGTGATGAATATTTGGACATGACTGAAATGTCTGAGGCATGAGGGACATAAAGATAATAAAACTCAGTCCCCAATTTCAAGAAGTCCAGAGTCTGGTGGGAAAGCAGTGCAAGTAAATATCTAGAATGAAAGTGACCAACATTGAGGATGGATTTCTGGGAACCGGGGAGGCTTCCAAGAAGCAGTGACACTCCATGGAGACGTGGCTCAACAGCGGGAGTTTGCAGTGCGGACAGAGTCTAACCTACCCTTGCTCTGATGTCCTGACCCTTTGGCTTTCATCATCTACTCACTCGAAGTGGGCCTGCTATTTTAGATAAAGCTGATGCTAGTTTGTTACTCTATTGGAGTTTTTAATCCTTATTCAGAGGTTTGAAACCCCACTAGAATGCAAGACTCTCTGCCCAAAGGAAGTAAAAATTAATCTATGCCTTCAGGACCAAACAAAAACATTATATAAAACTCCATGTGGCATCCACAAATGCGACAGATGGAAATATTTTCTGTTCAAGCTACAGCAGTTTTAGGACTTTCCTCCCAGTAGAGACATTTTAAACTTTTAGGATTTTTAACCTATCTCTTTACCAGAGTTGAAAGAGGAGTTTCCTATGAGTAACAAATAGTTCATCATACAAACTTCAAAAACAACAAGAGAATAGAAACAACATTTTAAAGGGTAGCACAAAGGTTTGGACACTGCAATAAGACAGACAGGTGCACACATCCTTGTTTCACCCCTGGACAGCCACGCAATCTTGGACAAATTATTTTTATATGTTTCTTTTTTTTTTTTTTTTTGGTGCTGGGGATCGAACTCAGGGCCTTGCACTTCCTAGGCAAACACTCGAACTGCTGAGCTAAACCCCCAACCCCTTTAAAGGTTTCTTATCTCAGTTCCTCTGCCTGTAAATGGTAAAAAGCTTTTCAAAATACACAGTGTATGTAGAGACTAAAGGTGAAAGAGCTGAGGGTCTTAAATCCACACACCACTTAATAACCACACTTGAATAACTAATCAAATTCTTGTAACCTCACTTTCCTCATCTGTACAATGGGCATAGGAACAGCACCTGCAGGATTGCTGTGAAGCGACAGAGATGATGAAGACAAAGCACAGCTCCATGTCTGGCAAGTAATGTCTGCATTAGCGATGTCAGCTGTGACTATGAGGTCCTTTTAAAGGATAAAAATGAGGTAACGTATATAAAATGTTTCCGATAGTCTTGATTGTAATAAGTTCTCAACAATGCGTGACTATTGTTAACTCTTCATTGTTCATATTAATTCTTTGTTGCTCAAGTAAGGCAAATCAAAATATATTTTACCTGGGAATGTAGCTCCATAGAGGAGCACTTGCCTAGCATGTGCAAGGACTTGTGTTTGATCCTCTGCACCAAATTTATCTAGCTACTTAAAAATATACCTATATTCATATATTAAATTAAATAATTCATGGTGGCTCACTGTTCTTGGAGGGGCAGTTAAGACTGAAAATCTGTCCATGGACTTAGAATTAAAAACTGAATGGAGAGACAGGCATCCATGGTGGCGGATGGCTGTAATCCTAGAACTTTCAAGTCCAGCCCGAGCAACTTAGTAAATCAGCAATACTCTTCCTCGAGTAAAATAAAATAAAATCGATAGACAGACAGACCAACAGACAGACAGATAGCTAGATAGATAAGGGATGGGATATATAGCTCAGTGCAAACATCCCGAGATCAATCCCCAGCACAAAACAAATCTGGACAGGGAAAGTGTATTTTAGTGGCAGAAGCATTAATAATTTGACAGTGGCGAGCTCAGTTTATATGAGAGACATTATAGAAGGAATAAAGCACAGCTTGCTTTTTAATTCATCCTATTTCTTCAGATTTGGAAGAAATAAAACATAACAACCATAATAAAAACAAGGTAGGAAATTCCAAACTGTTCATCTAATGTTTTATTTATCTTAATAATGCAACTGGATTGGATATCTGAGAGAGCTGATCAGTTCCTCAAGCATCGTTCTGTTGCCATTGGGATACTGAGGCACAAAACTGAAAATGAAGAGGAACAGGTGGCCTGAGGACAGGAGGCCCAGAGAAGTGTCACAGCATGATAGAATGTAAAAATTTTAAAATCTGCAAAATGCTAATTCTGTGGCAAGAGTTCATGTAGGTTATGAAGATCTTTGTTAGTCCTCCTTGGAGAAAACGGTTTCTTAATATTCAGTATAGTTCTCTATTCATATGAATGCTGGAGCAAAGAGGAAATACTGAAAGTTTAGGTAATTAGCAAAATGATTCTCAAGTCATTAAATCTAACTTTATGGTCAAGTACATCCTGA
>PVJO010014932.1:0-46614 GCA_004026905.1 Hystrix cristata
CTCCCGGATGATGGAGCGTGCGGCTGGAGTTCCCCGGCCTTGGAGGGACCTGCTCCCGCTCCGCTGCATCTTGCTGGGGTTTTTCATGCGGTTGGTGCTCACAGCTGAACCCCGCTGACCCTTCGTGCCTCTTCCTTTGAGCAGCGTGAGTGGGGTCGCTCGGGGTGATATTTTCTTCCCTGCTTGCTGAAGGAGTCGCTTGGCCCTGCCTGATCTCTTGGACACCTGGAAAGGACACAGAGATCACAGAGGAGCAGGGGTTTGGGGGAAGGAGCAGGAGGAGCAGTGGAAACAGGGGCTTGGTGAGAAGGGGTACAGTGGGAGGACCGAGTGTGACTCTTGGGAGGGTCGTCAAGGGGGACGAGGGGAGGAGCTTGGTGGTCTACTCACGTTTCCCTTGAGTTTGGGGGGTGAAATTGCTCTTCTCTTCTTCCTCTTCGCGGTTCTTGGTCTCTTTTCAGCAGCTCTATGCTGCCCGGGTAGTTGTCTGGCCATGTCTGTTAGGCCAGCTCCTCCCAGTGGTCTGCTGGGTGTGAGCCTGGCCTCCTTTTATATACCTGTCCCAAAGGTGGCCACTCCCCCTGGGCTGTTTGTTCAGCAAGTCACCAGCCAATGGCAGCTCTGGGGGAGGGGTTGGGGCACCACACAATTCCCATCTGCACAGGGGAAAAAGGAGGGTGGTATGGTGAGTCCAAAGTGTATGATGCACAGGGGAAGGTCTGTTAAGCACCCCCACAAAGTTCTCCTAATCTTATCCTCCACCCCTCTTATCTTTGTATCCTCAGTCCTGGTGGATCCCATGGCAGGAGGGGGTGGTTCCTCCACGCTCTTCCCAAGGACACCCCTTTCAGTGGTACATTCTCCTCCTTCCATGCCTCCACCATTACCTAATTTGGGTCTTACCACAAGTTCTTCCCTGATAACCTTGCCACATATAAGACCAGCTGGAAATTTCCTCATCCTCATTCTTACCTCCTACAGATCCCAAAATATTGGAAATTTTTAAGGACGCACATCAATAATAAATGAGTCATGCTGGGGGCTCAAGAGACTGAATTCTTTGGATTGAATGAACATTAACTATAACTTTATTTGATTTGATACTTACATTAGAACGTAATCTGGACCTGAACTTTGACCCTTGAATTTCAATCAGTGGGAGGAACATCCCAAATTCCTCCCTTCTCACACTCCTCCTGCTGTTCCCTCCTTCCTTCCCTTCCTTCCTGTTTTCCTTCCTTCCTTCATTCCTTTCTTCCACCCTGAAATTTCAGTCAGTTGCATGAGGGTCCCACCTTCCTCCTTTCTCACAACACTCCCTGCTGTTCCTTTCCTTCCTTCCTTTCTTTCTTCCTCCCTCAAATTTCAGTCAGTTGGAGAAGGATCCCGTCTTTCTCCTTCTCACATCCCCTCTTGATGTCCTCTTCCTTCCTTCCTTCTTCCTTCCTCCCTCCTTTCCTTCCACTCTCCTTCCTTCCTTTCTTCCGCCCCATCCCCTGCTAGCACACAGACATGCATTTACAGCTTCACAAGAGGTAGATTTCATTGCCACATCACTGGAAAGCATTGATGTCCAATTTCAGGACTACCTCAATTGTGTTTTGCAGACTGTCGGTGAAATTTCAGAGAATCGAAGTTTCCAGCCTTTCTTGGCATTGGACTCCATGATCATCACGCATGGTCCTGGAGTTCCTGCTCATATCTAAGACTTCAGTACGTGAAGCTTTCCTCATGCCTTTGCCTCCCTCACTGCTGGTATGACACAGGCATTAGCCACCATTGCAGGCGTGGAGCTTTAGTTTTAATAGAGAAATTTATTCTTTCATATTTGATGATAAAACAAATACATTTGATTATAATTGTTCATTTTTTCTTGCCACTTCCTGTATTTTTCACATTTTTTTGTTCTTTGTTATCTCTTAGGCTTTTTCTAGTAAATGTATGGTTTTGAGTCACGTTTTACTTGTAATTTTGATAATACACATGTTCATCACTTTGAATTATATTTATTGATATTAAAATCACAAGTGGCGCAGTATCTACTAACACCTTCATAGGAGATAGAAAATTCCCACTCCTTTCATATCCCATATTTATTTCGTTTGTGTTTTTGTGGTTTTTAACCCAATTACTTATATGAGAAGTGTTTGTTTCTATCATTGCTTCAAGCATCTGCCTAGAAATTCCCAAGTGGCTTCCATAACAATCCCATCATTCCTGCTGTAGCTCCTCACACCTCACCCCTGCCCTAGTCTGGGTCCACAGCCTCTGCCTCTCACATCCTGTAACCCCGTGCCAGCTTCGTATGCACAAAGGGTGCAGTTAGCTCCAAAGTCATCTCCCCACTTTGATTGTTCTCACGGCGCCTGACCATTATTGTCTGGTGACTGTAAAGCGTGCCCAGATTTTTCCATAGGGATTGTAATGTTTTATTGATTTCTTTCTTTGTTCTTTTCTACTTTCACTCTTCAAATGTAAAGTATATCCAAACTTCATGTTGCAAGAAAACCTTCAGTACTTTATTCTATAATCTAAAGAAGGAAAACAAGGCAATCAATTTTCACCAACATCTTTTCTCATTCTCCACCAGAGCCAGAGGCACATTACCATGAAAACTGTGTTGTCTTTATGAAAACAAAGTGTGCATCCCATCAGTGGACACAAGGGAGAAGCTAATTAGCTTGCACCGGTAAACAACTGTATTTAATCTTCTTGGAAAAAATTATCTGAACTAAATTCAATCAGTTCAGATTTACTCAGCAGACTCCTTGTGAAGTTTCTTGCCTTTTTTTTTTTTTTCTCTTCTTAAAAAGTTTGTTCTGGCTTATCTTTGTTGGAAAGGTTTCTAACCTGGACAAGGATTATCTTGCATGATGACATCCTTTGCCTGCATACAGGAAGATACTAAGAATTTTCATGATTAGTCAGGTGTGGGAGCAGACCGATCAGAATAGCCCAGGGCTGTCAATAAAATGTTCAGCCTTTCCAGTGGGCAGCAGCTGAAAAAAGTCTTCCAGCCGCGAAACCTTGTTTGGTAAGATGAGACACATCTGACAGGCCTCTAGCTCCTTTCAGTCTTTCTTCAAGTCACATTACGCTCATTCCAGTTGGTTCTCCCTGATCAATTTAAAACCTCTTAAACATATTTAAAGAAAATGTACTGAAAATGTATTGGGAAGAAATTAGAAAGAGTAGAACTAAGGGAAATAATTGCAGGCAAGTATCTGGATCCAATAATTTTCTGTGAGTGCGTGATCACTGCGAAACTATACTGGAAGGTCAACATCTAGAGACTGGAGAACCCACCGAAGCATCAGGGATTCGAGGGTGTGTGCAGAGGCCCACTGAGAAGGTTAACTACCAGAGGGCTGGCAAAGAACTCATATCCACACAATTAATGTTTCCCTCTTTCATTAAAAAATAAGAAAAATGCAGAATATAAATGTAAAAAAAAGCATCTTACAATTGAAAATAAATGAGCCTAATCATATAAGCAATTGGTAATGGAATTAGAAAAAATAATTATTTCAAGTCTCATTAAAACACAGTACTTTGTCTTTGCATCATCAGGGCATACATTACAAAGGAAAAGAAGAAATGCAAAGAAATTTCATTTAGTAGTTTTATAGTTAGTGCTAATACTGCATTGCTCTCTTGAAACTATTTTTGTATTTTAAAAGATGAAGACAATAAATGACATAGCCCAGGATTTTTCAATATAAAGAGCCATATGTATAAAACTAAATAAGAAAAAAATGCTTTAATGTTAAATTTAAATTGAAAAAATCTAACATGTGTGTGTGCTCTCCTATGTGCTGAGAATACTTGGAATTAATGACATGCCTGAAGTTAGGATTCTTAAATGTCATTAACTACTGAAAAGAAGTAGGCCTCTTTAGAAAAATTGCTATTTCTAGATACAGTATATTAGAAATGCAAAGTGAACCTGGGACACTCTGTTGAGCCAGAAAGCAAGGAGTCCCCCAAAGACTAATTGAACTGAGCCAAAAGAACACAGGAGCTATCCCAAAGCAGTTCCTTCTGACTACATTTGGGGCCCTTTAAGAATCAAAAAGTATACTGAAGCTGTATATTTGAAGAACGCAAACTGATTTTCATAATATTATAACTAAAATTACTAGGCATGGTTATAAACCTTTTTGCAATAAATGAAAATTGCATACCTTCCAAAATATGATGACTATCGATTGAAATGCATTACCCATATTAAAATCCACAAGTCAGTAAGAAGAAAACAAAAAAAAAAACCCACTTCTGTGCTGTCATTGCATCATTACAGCTATTCTTTACAGTGTGTATTAGAGAAATAGAAGCATTTCTCCTGGCTTGCAAAAGCAATTATATTTCAGGGTAACCAAATTGACATAGCTAATGAGAAGGTTACTTCTCAAAGGAGAATGACAACTTTTTAAGTATAGGTTTGTGACTGAATTAGAAAACCACGCATTGGTGGCCGCTTATGTATTCTTTCATTCAGGTAAGGATTATCCATACATGTTAAGACCACTGGGCTAACTGTTGATGCGAAACTGGATAATCACCTGGCATCAAGGAACCATCCCAGAGATTACAAACTGCTTGCTAGCAGGGAAATGTAACTTTGTAAAGGAGGAATCTGGTTGTCATCAACTTAACCCAGTCATCAGCATCATTACTGAATAGTAATGGGATGAGCAGAATTTATGGGCTCCCTGAGGTCATGTGATAGGAAATACACACCATCGCTTATGAAGTCTTTCTCCTAATAAATGTTTAACATGAATGAAATCAAGCCTAAAAATCTGACTTCCACTTTACAGGATACACATGAGATAGAGGAATAAGTAAAAGGTCACCATGAGGTAACAATTAGACAAGTCCAAAAAATGAAATTATTATGTGAAGCAGTTGGATTCCGCCATTCACCAAAGGCTTTGGAGAATACCAACAGTCTTCACACAGCGTAGGCAGAACTCACAGGCAGAAGCTTCCACACTAGGATGTGTGCAGAGCAGAAAGAATCATGGGTAATATTACAAATGAGAGGCTTCTTCTCATGAGTGGTCTTGCAAGCAGAGGGAGACCAGGGAAAGTGACAGACAAGTAACTGTGTATTTAGTGGCCTTTGCAAAAAGAACCTGGCAGACTTTTAAGAAGTCAAAGCCAAGTACAGCAGCTTCTGCTGGGTGAGAGCCACCACCTACATCTAGCAGGAAACCTGGAGGGAACCAAGAATCATTCAGTGGACACCTCTGCTTGTCTTCTTAGGAAGATGATGCTCTATAGGGACTTCTTCCTTGGTCTTTTCGGCAGACCAACGGATGGGGAAAAAGAAGATGTTCTTTAAAGTAAGAGAAATTTAAGGGCGATAACAACTACCTGCTTTTTGATTGGATACTGGCTTAGTATTTGTAGAAATTTGAAGGTGAATTGAGGGGTAGGTGATAATAGAGAAGACTGTTAATTATATTTGATTTATAAAGACATGTCATATAAAGACTCATTATTTTTAGAGATGCATACTGAGGTGTTTAGGGGTGAGATGTTGTGAAATCTATAAATTAAAATACTTCTGACAAAATAGGTGAAGCAAATATAGGGAAATCTAGATGAAGGATGTCCATTAAGTTTCTATAGTTCTGTCTGAAAATTTTGTATATAATATATATTCCAGCAAATGTCTCATGAATTAAATAAAGACTGTAGGTTTAATTATATATTTCAATTAAATATATTTGATGTATAATAAAATATTCTAATTAAATATATGTAATTCTATATAACTGAATATAAAGAATAGATGTTTATTATATTATCATTTTGTACCATTGCAAGCAAGCTGAAGATTTTAATTAAAATAATTCGGGTATCAGTAGAAGTCTAAGTAGGACCTGAATTAATAAATGTGCTAACCAGATAGCCCTGCTGAGAACCTTAGCTCATTCAGATTTAACTGTGGCATACATTATTTCTAAAAGCATATTTTAATATTTGTGCAGCACTTTACTTTCAAACATTACCAAAATATTGAAAAGTGGTACTTCAAATTTAAACCCCCAGTTCCTTTTTCAGAAGAAAAAGATTATCAGTAGTTTTTCCCAAAATTTTCCTTTGCAGATTTGTTGTGAGCCTTCTGTACATGCAATTACCCATTTTGCTTTTTTATTTTAGTTTTTGTTTAGTTTAGCTTTTAGTTTTTAATTGTAACATTTTTTTCTGAGAAAGGGTCTTGCTAAGTTTCCTAGGATGATCTTGAAATTTGACATTTCTGCCTCAGTCTCCTGGGGAGATGGAATTATAGGTATGTGCCACCACACCCAGCTTTATTGTAACTTTTTAAACCTTCCATTTTTAACTTTTAATTTTGACTTTTATTAGGAAAAGTTTTCTAAAATTCAAAAGGCAAAGAATAGCATAACAAAGCCCTGTGTGCCCAGCACTAAGCTACAGTGATCTTCAGTTTAGGATTAATCTTATATACACTCCTTTTCCTTCTTACAGATTAATAGACTATTAATTTTCATAACTCATAGATTTTTTGAAACAAATCCCAAATACCATATTATTTCACCCAAAATGCTTTGTTATGCTTGTATGAAATAGGAGGATTTTTCTTTCCATAACTTTAACATCTTTATCAAATCCATAAAAATACATTTTTTAACCAAGAACATGTATTGGTACATTGTATCCATAATGATCACATTCATCATGGTAATTTTGTACCTGTACATGATGTACCTTAGTTTTCCCCCTCTTCCCCACCCCTCCCTTCTGCTCCCCCTTCCCTATTTACAGCAGGTTTTTTTATATTTTCCCATTTTTCCCTTTCCTCTTTCTTTGCTTTTTCCCTTCCTTCTTCTCCCTCTTCTCCCTTTCTAGTTCTCCTGTCTTCTGAATATTATCTTCCTTTTATATAATATCTATTACACCTCATTTTCCTCATTTATACTTATGGTTTCTCATATCAGAGAAACAATTCAATGTGCATTCATGAGTGTCTGATTTATTTCACTTAGGAATATGTTCTCAAGGTACATCCATTTACTTACAAATGTCTCTAGTTTATCTTTTTTATGGCAAAGTAGTACTCCATTGTGTAGAAAGGCGTGTGACAAAATCCAACACCCATTCATGATAAAAACACTACAGAAATTAGGAATAGACGGCCCAAATCTAAATCTGATAAAATCCATCTATGACAAACCAATGTCCAACATCACACTAAATGGTCAGAAATTGGAAGCTTTCACACTAAAATCTGGAACAAGACAAGGATGCCCACTATCACCACTAGTATTCAATATAGTTTTAGAAACATTAGCCAGAGCAATTAGACAAGAGAAAAAATATTTTTAGTATAATCAAAATATACAGTCATCATTAAAATAATTCATAAATGCACTTTTAACTTTGGTTTGCTGCAAGGATTCAAACAGGGTCCATGCATTGAATTTGGCTGAAATGTCTTGTTCTTATCCAATCAATATGTTGTTTTAACTAATAATGTGTTTTAGAGAACATTTTACTTTTTATTGGCTGCATAGTAAGCCATCATATATATGTCCCATAATGTATTTTATCTGTCCCCAAGGGTGGATGATTAGGCTTTTCTCAGCCTCTTACTGTATAAACCATACTGCAATAAATAGTGTCAAACATATGACTTTGTCACAATAATTGTGTGTTTAAAAGTATGAGGCATTGCAATTTGTGACAGAAACAGACAAACTGTCTTCTAAAGAGATTGCCTCTAAAATACACCGGTTAGCCCATACCCATAGCAACATCAAGTATTACAAAATCTACCCTGATATAATAGGTGAAATGTGCTAACTGTTTCATTTTCATTTTATTAATTGAGAGCAAAATTAATTATCTTTTTGTATGTTTATGTCATTTGTACTTTTTTCTGTGAACTGTGATCTTCGATCATTTTTCAGTTGGATTGTTAGCTTTTGCTTATTGATTTTCATGATCAATATATAGTGGAGAAATTTGTTATGTGTATTGCAAATATTTTTCTTGTTTGTTTGCCTATTAATTTATTTGTGATATTTTCTGATACACTGGATTTTATCTGCATGGTATTTTGTATCTACTCCGCATTGATAAAATGTCTTGGGCATTAGAATTTTCAAAGTCTTCTACATAAAAGAGTGACAAAGCTGGCTAAACGGTTCCACACACATCTTTCATCTTTGTTTTGAGCACTTGTCTGGTAAGCATTGATACCTATGCAAGCAGATGTTTTCCCCTAAATTCATCTCAGACGTATTCCACCATAAATGAACACTTTTGCCAAAAAAAAGTTTTCAAAATGCTTGATAACGTCCTGGATGGTCTTTATTTCCCCTTAGTACCATCAATAATGTAACTGAGAGTTGGAAGAAATGGTGAGTAGTGCTATTTCCCTGAATATTAAGAGAATTTCCAATAGTAGTTAATTAAGTAAGGTGTTGTAAACTTGGTTACCTAAAAATCCTCCTGAAAGAAACGCAAAATCAATTTTCCATGGGAGAAGCTAGAAGTCAGATTTGTTTAGCCCCTTAATGCATATTACATAACAGAAGAGATAATTTAGCCTCGTAGTTGAAAAATGATGCTATGAAGAAATGAGAAGTTAGAAGTTAAATGAGTTGCCCACGATCACACAGGGAGTTAAGTAGTGAAGCCAGGATTCTTACCCAAATTTGCCCGTTAGATTCCAACCATTATTCTATGTTTTCTCAAAAGAAAAAATCAAAGAGGATATTAATGTGAACGTAAAATTTGGATGTTGCTGATCTTCATTTGTCTTGAAAAACAATAGTTTCTGCAGTTAATAAAACTATATTGCTTGTATAACAATGAGGCACTTATTTGTAAGAATTTGTTATTATTTACACATCCTCTCTCCTTCCCACAGTTGTCCAGATATCACACCATGCCTTTTATGGGATAGATTCTTGGCATTTCTTAAATGGATCCTTGCTGCTGTTCAAAATCTCAAAGGAAATGGAGGGGTTGTTTTTTCTTTTGAATCTCAATTTCATGTGTACCTGCACACACATATGCAAGATGCCCACACTAATAAAATTGCATCGTTTTAGTGTGAGGACCTCAAATCTTCCATTAAGGAGAAGTTTCCGTTATTAAGTATGAAACCCAGAGCTTGAGATGAACTAAGTAAATACAATTCCAATTTTCCTTTTTAATTAAGTTAGGGTAATGTATAAACAAAAGTACAATTCTTTAACCAAAATGTGCATATATCTCAGCCCACTGAAATCTTATGTGTAAACTGTAATTGTAACTACTTTTATGGAACATTTTTATATGCTAGGTGCTAGATTTAAGCCTAGTGTGGTTTATATCATTTCATCCTCATAACAATCTTTTGAACTACATAGTACAAATTTCCCCCGTTTTACAAATGAGAATACTAAGGCTCAGCAGTCAGAGTAAATTTGAATTCAGAATTAGGATTATTCAATATTGACTTTCTGATCACTCCCAGTTGCTAAATGCTGAAATGATATACTAGACTTTAAGGACCCAGCTTTGTTGATACAGCACCAGATTATCCTCCAGTCTGTGCATGACTCACTTGCAGAAGGCTTAAACAGGAACTGCACAGGATCAGTGTTAAAAAGAAGGGAATAGGTATGATTTGAATTAGCAGAGAAACGAAGGAAGGGTCCTCCAAAGGAAGAGAACTAAAATATTGTGAATCATGAGCATTAATACATGGCAAGCAGCTTATACATTAACTTCAAAAATGTATCGCCATGGCTGTTTTAGAAGTAATGGTCCCAGACTTGATTCTCCATCCCTAACAAATCTGATCAGCTACCACTTTGCCAAGAAACTACTACCTTCTCTCATGAGACACAAATTCCAGACAAGTTAGCACATTGGCATGCTGTGAATGATGAAAGATAGAGAAAATAAAATGTAAAGCTGAATCCTGCTCTGGTGGATTTATTATTGTGGTCACCTTGAGCCAGAACGCCCAGCTGGACTGAGTCGGTGTGGTTCTGGGTGTAGAGGATCCACCCGAGGATTACTGCCAACACAGCATAAAGGAGACCAGGAGTAGAAGATGTGGTGGGCTGTTTCCCAGGAGAAGCTCTGTTGCGGCTGCTTTTCCCACAGGGAACGTGGCTGTTCATGTCAAAGAAGGCGCTCCGGGTTTGTTGTCATTGAGGATGGCTGCTGTTGCTTTAGGGGAGCTCTGGTCTTCCTCTCTGCTGCGAGTATGGTATCCTGGCTCCAGTAAAGATTTCGTCAGCCATCATCTGCAGACACGGATGTACACGGGCCAGTGCTGTGGGCTCCCAGCCCTTGAGTGGAACTTTTGGGTCTCCAATGTACAGACCAACATTCAACATTCTTCCTGCATTTGGCTTATGAGTTAATGTTATAACTTGTAAATATCCTGTATTAAATCTGCTCTCTTGCAAACCATGGGCTCTAGAAAGGTAACTAATACACCTGTCTTAAACTTTTCAAGTCAAAACAATGAGAACCTTAACCTAGAATCTAAAATAAATACAATCCGAACATTGAAAGAATGTAGTATGCTACTGTCCTTCATGATGCGATCAATCTTAACAATTACAGCCACAGCAGCCCTGAGTTCCTTGTGAAGAATTGTCAATAAAAAATGCCAAAATAAGCTTTGTGCAAGCTGGGAGTATCATGACATCTGTTTTCAAAATTACTTTGGTGTAATTGTCAAATCTCATTATAGTTGGTAAAAATTGTTTTCTTTCACCTGAGATAAGTGCCTGTGATTTTAAATAGCATCACTTCAAAAATTATAACTGTGAATCTTGCTAATTATACATTGTGCAGTGTCTGTTAAAAGGACAAGATTCTTACCAATAGATTATATCACTCCAATGTGCATGGCTATGAGCACCAATGAACCTGACATCAAACAGACTTAGGAAAGGAAGTAATGTAAGAGTTTATGCAACAGCAGGTTCAAAGGTAGATGAGTTTGGGGGCTTTAAAGGTGCCATTAGAGATTTGAGTTCCTTCTCTGTTTCTCTCCTGTGAAGATTTGAAATTTGAAAAGAAAAAAGCTTCATCTCCAGCCTGTAGGCCTGGCTCATCCTATAGCACGCTTGCTTTTATCATTGCAGGCAGTAATGTGCATTCTATCCACCTTCATTTATGTCTATAGAGTGAGGAGGGATTTCTCCCAAGACCGAGGAAGCATCCTTCCCAGATGCCCTTGGCAAGTCTCTTCTGGTGTCTCTTTGTGGTCCAAAGTGGCTCAGGACTGCCCAGTCCCGAAATAATTACTGGAAAGAAGAATGAAATTTCAATGACTGGTTTAGAAACTAAGTTGCTGGTATAGTGTGCATTCTGAAGAATTAATCACAATATTAGTCATATCATAAAAATTAATATTAAACCTTACATTTAATATTAAATTAATGTGAAACCTATTAAAAATCAATATTAAACCTCCTTAGGACATCAAGGAAGTCCTTTCTGAGAAATTAAATGGAAGGAAGTATCATGTAACTTAGCAGACAACCTGTCTCCGACACACTGCAGTCATTAACACTAGAAGTGGGCGGACCCATGGCTCCATTGTTTCGTGTGGTCCCAAAGGATTTTGTGATGAAATAGGCCATGCCCAGAGAGCAGCTCCTTAAGAAAACTTCCCTAGGCAGGTTCTCTGATATCCATCTGTCTCTGTCTGTCTGTCTTTTTCTCCTTGAAATTTTCATAATGGACAAAATACTATCTTCTTAAAACTCTCCTCCAGGAGTCACAGTCCTTCTATTCACACTAGTGTCCAGCAACACCTCCCTGGTCTGGTATTCACCTTGCTCAGGCGCAAAACCAGATAGCATGTTTTTTTTTGTTTTGTTTTGTTTTGTTTTTTGTTTTTGAGGCAAGATCATGCTACATAGTCCAGGCTGAACTAGAACTCACTTTGTAGTCCAAGCTGCTGGCCTCAAACTTGTGGTGATCCTCCTGCCTCAGGCTCCCGAGTGCTGGGATTACAGGCATGCGCCACCATGCCTGGGTGAGAATTTATAAGAATTTTGGAAGTATTCTGGTTAAAAATAATTACTCATCAGTTGGTTGTAGTATAAAGTAATTCACAAGCACAACCCTGACTTAGGCTAACATTATAAATCCTTAAGGCTATGTCTGCAACTTCAAATTTGTTGTGCAATTGACCATGATCTTACTAAAATGCAGATTTTGATAAGGTAAATCCTCATCAATTATTATGATAAGGTCCACCAGAGCAAGGGGACTTTCTGGATGGCACGGAGAGATGATAGAGCACTAGGACAAGAGTAGGAAAAGCAAAATAAGCCTCCTAAAGAGGTTGTGCTAAATTTTGCATTGTATGCTCTCAGAAAATGAAGGATGAAAATGGAAATAATGTGTCTGTTCTTTGGTGTCCGTAAGACTCAGCCCAACCTACCATTTTTCCTACATGTGCCTTCAGATACAATGTATGATCTTAAGTGTTCAGGTTGATTTGGCTTGCTTCTCCCACACGCCTCCCAAGCCTGGATCTCATGGTAAACAATGTACTGACTCACAGAACTGCAGCTATGCAAGCTACATATTTCCAAGTCCATGTGACCAGTTTCCTGATGGTCACTTGGCCTCCATTCACTGCAGTGGTTAACTTGCTTCTGTAGGCTCCTGCCAACTTCTGGAATCCTGATGGCAAATGGCACCTAGCTACTCCCCTCCTCCCCTGTGACGTTCTGTCACACACCTGACCTTAACCTGGGAGACCCCATAAGAAGAGCTTTGGACAATAAAGCCAGAAAGCACAATTTTCTCTTTGTTCTCAAGTGTACCTTTTCTACTTTCCCTTACACACACACACACACACACACACACACACACACACTCACTATGTCTGTGAAATCTTGGCAGAATCTCTGTTTACTTCAAAACCTCTTGGTGGAGGGGCCTCCAGCACTGTGAGTAAGTTCCTGTTTCTCCCTTTTAGACCAGTGTTAGGGAGACTAATAGGCAGAGAATGATTCTATTTCTTTCATCTAGTTCAGCACCTCTTCCAAAATAAGCATTTCTTTTTAAGCATTGCTGGAACTCACTCATCCAGTTTCTGTTTGTACTCCTCTGAGACAGCCATTCCATGGTGGGGAGTGGGGGAAAAGCGGTTTTAGATTTGACAAGTTCTATAGTTTTTAGCTGAGAATTGGCAGCACTGTATTAATTCCTTGCTTTGGCTCTAGCTCTAATTTTTTTTCATTCTTCTTCCACTTGGAAATTCTTCAGAAAGTTAAAGACAACTGTTACTTCCATGAAGGTTTCTCATTTCCCACTGAAACACGACTAGTTCCTTTAATGATTCTACATGATTTAACATGATTTTTACACTTCATTATCTTAGTAATTCTCATCTGTTTCTCGTTTATCAGTATCCATCTTAAAATTCCTTGCCCAGGGCATTACCTAATAATGTTTAAATATTGAGACAAGTCTCTACAGAGCATTATACTAAATATTAATCCTGGATAAGAATAACTTGCTTGCTTGCTTGCTTGTTTAAACAGCCAATTCACAGCATGGACTTTTATGGCATTTAGGTCAACTGAAATATCTAGGGTTTGGTTTTTTTTTTTTTTTTTTTCACTAATGACTATTGAACCAGTCATTCCTCATTCCAGGAGATAAGTGATATAGTGCAAAAAGCATAGTGCTTAGAAGATACGTGCTCAAGTTCCAGCTTTTGTGTTTACCAACCTTGGACAAATTATTTTGTCCTTCCTGAGTTTCTGTTTTTCCACTTAGAAAACAGGGTTATTGAGTGGATCTGCCTTGCCAAAATTATGGGATTCTTTGGAAAATCACTTGAGACCATACAAATTAAACTATTTTTTATTTGAAAACATGATATAAATGTTAGCAGTACCCTGTTATTAGCTCATGCTTGTGTAATCTAGAACCTATTTAATTCTTAAAGATGCTGAGAAGTAACACATCAAGATATTTCCTCAGTTCAGAAAGACAAATGGAGTCAACGAGTTTCGAACACAAAATTTAACCTAGAATTTATTTATTTAACCAATTTCAATATGATCACTCTTCTTATGCACATTATTTTGGTTTTTATGCTTGTGTTCCAAAGGGAATCTAAGGGGCTGGGGATTTAGCTCAGGGGTTAGCATGCTTGCCCAGCAAGCACAAGGGCCTGAGTTTGATCCCCAGCACAAAAAAAAAAAAAATCTAAGGTCAAAAGAGAGAGAAATATGTGAAACATCCATATGCTAATCATTAAGAATGGGCAAAAGACTTTTTTTGTTATTTTTATTTTTACTTATATAATAAACAGAATATTACAGATGAAGTTGAAAGTTCTCTTTCAGCCCTACTTGCCACATTTTCTAGGATCTAATGCCAGCACAGAAGGCTGTACATCTTCCCTGTCCATGTTTTTGTATTTTACTGCATAGATAGACATCCATGAGTATGATATAATAGTCCCTTATGTGTTTAAAATAGTATGAGTGCTATTATGTCATATATACCCTATTGCAAATCGCTCTATTTAAGCAATAGTATGCTTTGAAGATCTGTCTGTGTTGAAACATACAGTTTATGTTTATTCATTCTAATCAATGTATTGGATCTGTGCACAGAGAATAATGTATTTATAAATTCCTCTATTGGTCAATAATCAGATTGCCCACCTTATTGTTCTAGAGCTCTCCTCATGCTGCCATGCTAGACTTTCTCAAAGGTTTATGCCTCAAAGTGAAATCATTCAGTTCTGGGCCATATACATTTTAACATTTTTTACTATAGGCTTTTTATTTAATATTTCAAATTAATACATTACCTTTTCATTTTTTTCTGAGGTCTTCATTGTTCACATTCCTGCAATGATATTCTTGATCTTATTTTGCCATCTGATGTATGTGCACCATAGTAGCAGCTAGTTGTGATGTCCATTAAAATACACACACACACACACACACACACACACACACACACACACATGCATTATTCACTGATAGACCAGAATCCCAGCTTGAAAGGAGACACTTCATTTGACACATTTTGGAGTATTTGAGCCCAGGTTACATAGTGAGTTCAAGTCCAGCCTCAACTATCCCAAAACAAAACAAAAACAAAGAAGAAAAAGAAAAAGGAAATTAAACTTATTCTCATTCACTTTAAGCATTTTGATTTTTGGTTAGGAAATTGTATTGAGGCATTTTAAGATTTTTCTGCACACCTGTTTTTCCCAAGTTTCCTAACTTCTAACTACATACGGGCTCCTTTGTCACCTATTTTCTCAAGTGCTGCTTCTTTTTTACTCTGCTGTCAGTTGCACCACATCCAGAGTTTTCTATTCTTGCTACCACAAGCTTGTAGCTATCCATAGGCTACCATAGGATTTTTGTTTTATTTTTGCTAGTGCATGTTTGTAACACATAATAATGATGTTCATTTTGGGGTGCTGGTACATGCAATTAACCTATCTGGGTCATTTTTGGTCCCTTTACCCACTTTTCCCTTACCTCCCCTGTCCCCTTCCCCATCTTCAAAAAAGTTTGCTTTCTTGTTTCCTATCTTGTCTTCTTTATTCTACTCATGTATTTATTTATTTATATTTTAGGTTTCCCCTAAACATAAAGTGATATATAACTTTCTGTGTCTGACTAAGCACATTTTTAACAATAATAAATATCGTCAAATTTCTATCCAAAATGCAGCAATGAGGAATGGTACTTTCACCCACATGTTTCCAACACTTGTCATTGTCAGATGTTTTTATGACTGTCATTCTAATGAGTCTGAAATGGCATCTCATTTTGTGGTCTCCATTTGAGCTTTTTTCATACAGTTTTTAGGCATTTATGTTTCTTGTTCTGCAAATTGCATGTTCCTCGCTGTATTGTTTTCCTAATGCTGCTGTAACAGATCACCAGACATGTAGTAGCTTACAGGGGCGTAACTTACAATCTTGCAGTTCTGGCGACCAGAAATCCAAATTGGGTTAAAATAAACGTGTTGGCAGGGCTGCACTTCTTGTGGAGGCTCTAGGGGAGAATCTTTTTCTTTGCTGACCTGTGTCTTGTAGAATATGCAGCAGCATACTTGGCCTATACCCTCTAAGGCCAGTAGTAAATTCCTGAGTTCTGGCAGTCAAAAAATCTTTAGATGTTGCAAATGGCCTCTGGAGGGTGTGAAATCGCCCCACATAACGCTTTATACTCTAAATCACACTCCTCTGTCTCCTATGATACCAACTGAAGGTTCTGTCAGGGATGGATGTAGATGCACATGCACGGATGTGCATCTACATCCATCCCAAGCAGAAGACTCTTGTAGCTAATGGTAAATAGAAAAAGCAAACTTAGATTTAATGAATATTCCATTAAAAGAAAGAAACATCCTGTGTCTTATGGAAGCTAGAGTCATTTGGGGAAGATTAGGCAAGTAGACATAAGATTTCTAATCTTGGCAAAGTGAGATAAGCTGCTACAAAAGGAATAAAGTACTAACAACAAACAATGAAATTTATGTTCTGTATCACCTTATATTCGAGAACGTGAACGGGAATGTTCTAGTTATTGTATGCTTGGCAATAAGATTTCTGCCTTTATTTTCCAGCTCATTTGTGGGTGTCCATTGCTTAATATGCCATGTATACTATTGAAGTGAAAAATTCTTTTGCATTTTGATCTATTCTCACCTTATATTAAAAGGAAATCATAACCTGTATGATGTGCAGGATTAAAATATTCTGTTTCCAATTTTACATGAGCTTGAGAATTAACTGAGAAAATAATCATGATTTGAGCAATATTTTCCATGTAATTATAGGATCTTTCCATAATCGCCACAGTTTTTTCTTCTAAAAATGTACAAAATTTCCTTTTGGTCTGTGTTATTAAATCGTTCCAGAGACTCAGCACACATGCACTCAAAACTCTTTGTCAGTGTTTCTACAATACTTGAGTAGCTCCAAAGCACCTAGACTGAGGCTGACAGATAAATTTTTTTGATCAAGCTGATTTATTATTTTATAATTGTAAGATGTGTTCAAATAAGCCATGGCCAATGTAATTACATGCATGACTCAGAAACTATTTTGTCATTCCTATAGATATCAAAGATATTAATTACCCCTGAGGAGTAGGGGAAGCCACTGTGAGCAAGCTTGAGCATGCCCAGAAGAAATCAAGAGCTAGGAGAAGAGGGCAGGGAAGGAATCACAGGCCTTGGCTTATGGATGAAACCAGAAGTTCTATCTCCAGGTTTCCACTCCTGAGAAATGAGGGAAGAAAGGCTTTGGGAAAATATGGATTCTAGACTCAACTTAGCTGCATGCCTTCCTGTTGGAAGAAGGGAACTGACTGCAAATCCACTTGGATGTATCTTTTCTGATAATCAAAGAGGTTCTCATGTGTGGGATGGGTGAGGGAGTAACAGGAGATCAGATGTCTCTGTGGTGAGCTATTTAGTTTTCTAATCCACAAAGTGTGAAGGAGGCTTTTGGAAAATATTGGCTTCAGAAGTAGAACTTAAATGTATTCCCCTGGTGGGCACAATAATTCTCATAAAGCCAATTTATAGCATGTACTCAGAACAATAATGTTAATGCATGTTAAATGTTAATGATGACTTTTTGCCAAGTCTTTCTGCCCAAGTTTTGTTGCCTGACAAAACTACCCATTTTTCAAAGTCCACAGAGACAGTTAAAATACAATGTGTTGAAGGCTCCAAGAGAGTTTCAAGTAGAGGGCAGGAAGAAGAGAGACCATGATGCATTAGAGAAGGTTCAAAGACCATCTAGCATGGGGGGAACACACAGGTAGTGGGGAGAGGTGGGTCCCGATAAGAGATCATGGGCCAGAAGTGGAGGACATCACCCCTTAGATGAGGGTGGCTTAATCCAGAGACGCTGGCGAGTCACTGAAGGGGTGAGAGTGGAGGTGGGATGGGACGGAAAGATCAGACTTGTCCCTCAGAATCGTCATCAAGGGTGCACACAGTGGAGCAGAGTGTCCAGACAGATGGTAGGAGACCAGGTAACGGGTTAAGAGCTCTCCACAGAGGAAGAGAAAAGACTTGAATAGATGACCCTTCTGTCCATCCTTTCCTGATGGTCCTTGTCTTTTGGACGGCAGGCCTCCTTCCGTCGTGCCTCTCCAAACACCAGGGAGCCTTCCATTCCTCCTGCATTCAGCTTAAGCTAGAGATGTGGAGTGGGTGCGAGGACAGAGGCACAGAATGGAGTCAGAGTCCTTGGTTTTAAATTCTAATTCTTTCATTCATAAAATCTGACATCTTGAGTCAATCGTCTACCTCTTCTACTGAATCTTCCTGTCTATAAAATAGAATGTCTTTTTACTTTACACCATAAAGTCTTTGGTATGAAACTCAAATGTGAGAGTGCTATGAAAGTGGCATAAAATATCAACAATTGTTTTTTTACTAATATTGATTCCATGTCTACCTCTTATGTCCCCCAAAACAGACAGACAGACAGACAGACAGACAGACACACACACACACACACACACACACACACACACACACAGAGAAAGAGAGAGAGAGAAATTACACAGAAGACGATATCTTGAGATTAAAATAAAATAATATGAATTGAAAGTCTTAAATTTTTACCTAAGTAGATGTATGACTATGGGCAAGTCATCCTGAATTTATAAGAGCTAGTATTTCCTATGAAGAATAAAACTAACTTTTCTAACTATAGAAAGACCATTTTAATTGTTCTGCATGTTTTCACTTACTTAATCTGCACCACTACATTATAAAATAGACAGTTATTGTTCTCCCCATTTTATGAAGGAACACACTGAGGCACAGAGAGCACAAGCAGCCCGTGCAAGCATATGCTGGGAGTAAGAAGGGGAGCTGGGCTTCTACTCCAGGCAACCTGTTTCTAGAGTTCGCATCCTTAGCTGTTACATCTCCCTTCTAGCTTTGAAGATTATTTGCACGTGGGCATTTTATTCTTGTTTAAAGAATGGGTTTCTCTGTTATCAATTTTAGCTGTCTTTGATAATCCAGCAACATTTAGATTTATCTCATTAATTTCCTGGGAATAATATCCTCATCAGAATCTCAGAGCTAGGCAAACTCTGCGAAGACACGCTATGAGTCAAGCCTTCCTAGTTCAAATTACTTCACGCTTAGTGACTTCAACCGTTTCTCCAGGGAGCCTAGTTCCTCATTTCATATCCCAGTAATTCTCTTAATGAAGGTTATTTCTAAATCCACCCCCTCGATTACCTTTATCATTTGTTTGTGGTCGCCAATTTTCTTTGGTCCTTCCTACCTCTTCTTAAGTATAATCACTCACAGTCCCAGTCAGTAGCCCTTCATCCTGGTAATCTACAGCATTTCTCAATCCCTGCTCTAACAGCTAATGGTAAATAGAAAAGGTAAACTTAGACTTAATGAATATTTCATTCAATGAATATTTATTTCATACTCTGTCACATTCATACTCACATTTCATACTCTGTCACATGCATAAAATGCATGAAACACATAAAACACAAGATCTTTTAAAAATAGATCTTGATTCTGTCTCTGTGTCTCTATCTCTCTGTCACACACACACACACACACTCACACATACGTGCACGTGTGCACTCATCTTTTACGTTCTTTCAACTTTATCAGGAACCAATGGAAGATATTCTAAAACTCAGTGAACACCGCTGACATTTCACCCAAGTGTTCATCCACACACCCAGGCATGGTGAAAACTGCGGGATACTACACTTGATCCTAACCAAAAGGCCAAGAAGCAGTAAACTACAGGATAATGTAGTCAGAAGTCTTCTGCTTGGGTTGGTGTGGAGTGGTGAACCCATTTGTAAACCGCTTATCTTCTAATTGGGCATAATCAAAAAAAGTTAGAAACAGCTAAAATCTGTTCAACGGTCATGTTGCAGGGTGTTCAGATAGCATTCGACCCAACAATTTTCAGCCTGGAGGGGTCTGGCACCCCAGGAGACACTTTGAATATCTGGAGACATTTTTGGTTGTCACTACTAACCAAACCTGGCATCTAGTAGGTAGAGGCTGGGGATGCTACTAAACATTTAACAGTGCGCAGAACAGCTGTGCCCCTCAAGCAACAGTCCCACACATACAACAGAGAATTACCCAGCTTTAAATAGCAAAAGATCCAAATTCAAGAGACTCTTAAAACCTCTTAAAACATTTAACATAATTTTTACTTGCACAATTCAGTGTCCTAAAATGTGCTCTCCTTACAGTTACACAACATTTTAGCCCGCAGACAACTTTGGTTCACCTAAAGTTTCCCTCATAGTTCATTCATTGTGGAAATAAAAGGGTGGATGCTATCAGGTTGTGAGGATAAATCAGGCCCAAAGCTGACCTTCCTGTCACGATCAGTTACTCACAGCCCACTATTTTGACTGTTTATAAAATTCTTTATTTTGAAAAACAAATAAGCCAACCTAATAAAACACAGCAAATTTCTTCTTATAATTTAATTTCCTATTCTCAGAATTTCAAGTTTCTAAGACTCAGTGTCATCTGATCTCACTTTTGCCTTGGTTTTGCGTTTCTTTGAAAGGATATATCATATCAGCCCTCTTAAGTCTCTAAATGAGAGAATATGTTCTGACATATGACATAGCAAAAATTGCACCTCCAGATAAGATCCAATCTGAATAATCAGAGATAGGCTTTGCTGGACAGGGTGGCGTCTTTTTAGTTATTCTACAAAAATTGCAATTTATTCTTATCAACCTCATTCCACAATGATCGCCCTTGGAAGAAAATGGTGCCTCCATCTGGTACTGACAGTCACAGCTTCCTCCACTCAGCCTGATGGTCCTTCTTTACTTGGCCCAGTGCCACCAAGGACTGTTGGCTCACCCCAAAATCAATCCTCTTAGCCACTCTTTTATTTTCATTTAGTAAATTTAGAATGTTATGAAGAACCCTTCAACCCCTCTCTGGGATTTTATCCAGGAGCCACTTTGCCTAAACAAAGTCATTGATTTTAATGGAACAAATGAGGGATCCAATTTGTGTTGTGTGGCATCCTGACAAAAATGGGAAAATGCTACGTCTCGTCTGTCCCAAATTCTATCTCTAATTATAATAACAACTCTGCAACCGAAGCAATCTTGCAAACAAGAGAATTAGATCATGTTACTCCACCTCCTCCATTACTGTTAGGCTAAATCCCCAAATCTTCCATATAACTTGGAACGCTATCTCCTAATCCCCACCTAGCTCGTCAGCCTTAATGCGCTCCTACTCCATTCAATTCTGTGCTCCCCTCTTCTGGATCTCTGTAAGTACTCTTTCTTCTTCCTGGAAAGCTCATCTGCTCCACATTTGCTTTCTTATTTTGCTCAGCTAACCCCTCCTCAACTTTTAGGCCCTGGCTCTAATTCATTTTCTCAAAGAAGTCTTTTCTGCTTCACATTGTATTTCTAAAACTTCATTGACCAAAACAAGTCATATGGCCAAGTCCAAAATCAAAAAGTAAGAATAGATACAATGACTAGGCCAAGGTAAATGTATGGATGTAGATAGGAAGAGGGATTGGGGCCAAAAAACCAAGTAGCCACCACTTTCCATTTCCATGTGTGTACGGACTGTGATTAGGCATGTAACAGTGCTCATTTGCACAAAGTCGAGGCATTTGTAGACTTTAGTGGTGTCTCTTTCAGATTCCTTGACTAGGTATTTCCTCCATTTGAAGCCACATCACACCCTCACAGCATCCAAGGAAGATCTGTTAAGGTTCTTCTTCCCTTCTCTTTTCTCTGAAATTCTGCTGAAAGTTAGTCTGGTAGGGGCAAGTCTTCGATCCCTTCTGAATAAGAAGGCAGCTGTGCGCCTAAGAAAGTGAAAAACTGTCTTATTTGAAGCCAAGTTGAATATTCTAAACTGACCATAAGCAAAGCTTACAAAATTTGAACTGTGTTCAGATGAGGCCCCACTACAGGTCTGGAATAAGGCCAGTATACAACCGTGAAAATTATTAAACACCCCTCTCTTCTGATCAGCATGAATGACTGCCACTTCTTTACCATTGACCACTCAAGCCTTGTTTTATTCCTTCTGCATCCCTGATAGATATTATTAAGATACCCAATCACCAAATAGTCCCAGCTTCCTGATAAGAGACAAGCTAGAAGTCCTAATTCCTTAAGTCCGCCTCAGAAGATTAGCACAAGCCTAAACCCTCTAAGGAGACCCTCTCAGATCCACTGTGCCTCTGGGGGAAGGGATCTCTTGTGGAAACAAGCTTAATAAGACTCATTTTGTCAGAGTAGAGATGTGTTCTTGGGAGTGTTTTGTCAGTGGGCTTGAAGTCCTTTTTGTAGTCATTCCTATTCGATGAGTTAATTGCCCTGAAATTGGCCTTTGAAACACAGTGGTTTAAAAACACCAAATTTCAAGCATAGCTCAGTAGCATAAAGAATCCTTAAATGATATCACCAACTGAATTTAGGATTTACCCAGACTAGGCAATGTGCTAGCTACTAGACAGGTGCACTCACTGATAAGGCACCATGTTCCTCTTCTATAAATTCTGAATCAGTCAGCAATATGTTCAGAGTGACTGAATTTATTCCCCCATTAGTGCCTAGACTTCCCACAAGAGAAAGTAAGGTTCTCTAGGATAACACCCACACCCACCTAACAGTAGCTCCTTATCAGACTCAAACCTACACAGAGTAAGCAAAATCATTTTTACAGGGACCTAAAGATCCATTCTTCAGAGTTAGTGTAGCACAGATTCCTGGTTAATTTGCCTTCACATTTCTTCCAGTGAGTATTTTGTGCTTTTTAAAATATGGCATAGCTTTCATTTGCAGTCACTGAAGAGTGGAAATGAACACTAAATTCTCCCTTCTATCAATTTTTCAGATGCCATCGAAGTCATATGCTGTCATATGACTAGAAGACACTCGCATGTCATTCCACTAGTTTTAATCATAGTATTATTAGTAATTGGCATATTTTCTTAAAATAAATTATTTGGAAAAAAGTAGACATATATTCAGTATCAGCCTGAATACCAGAAAAGAAATGTTAAACCCTATCAAAATATTTCCCCAGGTATTCAACCAAAATATCCCAGAAGCAGTAACCTACTTCTTATCAGCCTGATCTAAATTCTCCAGTTTCACAAATGAAGATGACTGTCTTTCGTAGTCAAATGAGGAAGGGAATGAATGAATGATTCACAAATATTGATTATGCTTTTATAAATGTTATTGTGGAGATCTAAGCTCCAGTTTTTTCATTGGATTTTTTTCTTCCCTTCTTAATTAAAATTATACAAATGTGGAAGACATTAAAGCCATTTGCAAATTCTCTGAGCATCTGGTTTGTTTGTATTTCCTACCTTCTTGAATGCAGAGTGGCTGTGAGCTTTGCTTTGGCCAATGAAATGCGAAAAGGACTTGTATTAATTTCTTCCACAAGAGCCACTTCAGCTTGCATCATGAAATTCCCTATCATTTCATTGCTGTCACCATGGTGGCCAGGGAGAATTCTGATATTGTAGGCTGTGTTAGTCTATGTACTAAGATGGTAAGCCATCGAGCAGAGGCCCCCAGCCAACTCGTGGTAAACATGTGTAATGTGAAAAGGAAATAAGCATTCAGTAAGTAACAGATATTTCAGGGCAGTTAGTTATTACAGCATAATTTAATCACAAAAGAGGTCATCATTTTTGGTTTTGAAAAAAATGTTTTTGTAAACAATACAAATGTATGTACAGCTGCACTGTCCAGCACAGCAGCCTCTAGTAATTTGTGATCACTTAAATTAAAAATTAAGTAAAATTAAAGATTCATTTCCTCAGTCACACTGGCCAAATTTCAACTCCTCAAGAGCCACCTCTCACTAATGGCCATTGAACTGGAAAGCACAGATATAGAACAGTTACCTCATCACAGAAAGTTCTATAGTATTCTCTGGGCCATCACTTTCATTTTAACAATATTAATATTTCTGTCTTTTCTTTTCTCCTTTCTTTTTTCTTTCACTTCATCATATATCTTTTTCATCCTTTTCCATTTTTCTATGTCATTTCATTTCTCATAAATAGCAACGAGTTGGGCTTTTGTATTTTTCAACTAATCTGTTTTCCCTTTTCTAAAGTTGTATTTAACCCATATGCGCACTTAACATGAGTATCACTATCCTGGACTTCATTCACTGGTGTGGTTTGACTATGGCTTGAGTGTGTACTCCAGTGGCTCATGTGCCACAAGACTGATCCTCAGTGTGGTGATGTTGTGAGGGATAAACCTTTTAAGAAGTGGAGCTTAATGCGAGGTAATTGAGTTACTGGGGAGCTACCCTCAGAAAGGATTCACACACTTCTTGTGAAAGTCCAGTTACTTCCTGTGAAAGTGGTTATTGTAAAAGAGCAATGTGTTCTTTCCCTGTTGCTCATACTCCTCCAATGGTTCCAGCCACCATGATGTGATGTACCCAATGCTACATTAATAGGATCGCCCAATCTTGTACTTTTCACCTTCCAAGATGTAGGATAAATAAATCTCTTTCTTTCATACATTACCCAGCTTCAGGTATTTTGTTATAGCAACAAAAAACAGGTTAATGCATTTCATACCATCTTATTTCATTCTATTTACTATGACTTCTTTTTTTTTCTTCCTTTCCTACTGCTGTGTTATTTTTGTTCCTTTTAACTTCCCTCCACTAACCTAGAACTATTCAGCACCTTTCTATTCAACTAATTCATAATCTTAAATTTTTAACAAAATTATATTTAAAACTATAGTATTTTACTTGGACTCAAAGTCAGTCAGTATCTAAATCTTCCTCTCAGAGAAGATAGAGTTCTCATTTCCTTCCTTTTCTCCCTTTTATTTTCCCTGTAAAATCTAGGAATTTAAAACCTGGATTGCATTATTATTATTATCACCATCATTTTATCTTTGTGTTCATAATCATGTACAATTATTAGTAGCTTTTTCTGGATTTGTGCTTCTTCCTGGTATTCTCTCACAGGTCACATTTTTATTCCCCTTGTAGCTATCTTTCTAACTTTTGGTGATGCTTTCAGAGTCTCCCTGAGTCTCTGCATACCACCAAATGCTTTTTATTTCCTTTTACTCCAATAGTAGTTTGTTAGGTTATGGGATCCAAAATTCAAAATTGTTTCCCTCCAATTAAAAAATGTATACACCACAAGAGGACAGAGAACAAGAAAACTAGTATTTATCCAATGCAGGCCATTCTGGCAGCTATTTTCAGTATCTCATTTTTAACGATAACTCTTAATTATAGATATCGGTTTGCCCATTCTACCTAAATGGAAACTAAAGCTCAGAGAGATGTTCTCTTGCCACAGTTACAAAGCAAATGAGTGGCAGAGATATTTTCAGTCCTCGAAGCTCATGTTCAGGAGGAGCAGAGGAAGATGGAGAAATAGGACACTTCCAGTGATTGTCTCCACCAGAAACATCAATCCATGTAACTAATCGTGCACAAAATTACCTTCACGAGAGCTAAGGAAACCAGGTGACAGATCTCAAAGCTCATGCTCAGAGTCCATAGCACGATTTTCTAATGAAAGTATAATGTAGAGTGTGAACCGCAATGTAGTTTCAAATTTTCAAGTAGTCACATTTAAAAAAAGAAAAGCAAACAGGTGAAACTCATTTTGATAACATTTATTATTGGGGTTGGGGATTTAACTCAGTGGTTAAAGGGCTTGCCTTGCAAGCACAAGAGCCTAAGTTTGATCCGTGGCACCAAGAAAATAAACAACAAAAATGAAAACAAACCGACAAAAAAACCCCATATATTATTTAGATCAATAGATCCAAAATATTGTCATTCTGACATGTAATCAATGTAAAAAAATTATGGAACTATTTGACTTTTTTCCCTTATTAAGTCTGAAATCTCATGTGCCTTTTTTTTAAATTTTAAACCAAGAACATGTATTGGTACATTCTACATACAATGGTCACATTCATTAAATTTATTCTGTACCTATACATCTGATGTGCCTTTTGCCCTTACAGTCCATCTTAATTCAGAGTGACCACATTTCAAGTGCTCCATAGCTACCAAAGGCTAGTATCCACCATGTTGGGGAGCCCTGTTTTATTCTATGTCATTTTTGAAAGCAAATACTTTCCAGCAGTTTTAGATAAGATCCTGTGTGGATGATTTTTCTCAATTCCGGTTTGACAAAAGGAAGTCTGGCTCTTCTTGGAAATAATTTTATGGCTATCTTGTGCTAATTGCAGATACAAAATTAATTCCCCCTGGGTTCTTATCCTCGTTATGTAGCACAGCCTTTTCTCCTGATCTATGCAGCCAAAAGTCAGAAGTGCCTTCTTGAAGCCAACTGTTAATCCATTCAAAAGACAGATTAAACATTTTCCTTGTTTGATGCCAGCTGCATATATATTTCTATATGCGCTTGAGTTACATTTTCAGGCAAATACCTGGCCCCAGTTCAGACAGGCCTTTTTATCACTCCTGGGACAGCACTGGGGTTGGGGCAAGCAGCATCCGATAGTTTTCCTTTATTCAATCCCCAGGAGTGTTATGAGAAAGGAATAACATACACACACAGCAATTTATTCTAAGTCCCTGAAGCATCCACCATTTCATATTCTCTTCTGCCAACATTTCCACCAAAATTAATCTCCTAGGCCCATCGCAGAAGCTCCTTGGAGCCTCACAACTCCAGCAGTAGCAACGATTTAGAGACTGGAGTTTTAAATAATAAAGGATGCCCTTCCTCAATGGTGCATAAGAACAAGTTGACAGGTGGGGACAGTGGGGATTGAAGACAAGCACTGGTGAGCTCTAAACTGCAGCTCAACTTTCATGTCAAAAACAGGGGACGGCAATTAAAAGCTCAGCCAAAAACTCTTGGGATCGATGTATAGTTCTGCTGTCTTAAGAGTTGTAGATTCTTGGGCAAGTCACCTAATCTGCCTGCTCCTTTTTTCCTTCATCTCCAACCATGTGTTGTGATGCCTACTTCACAGGTCCACCAGGAACACTGACAGTTATGATACGTTATAAACCCCCAATCAAAGCCAGATTTTAAAAAAGAGTTTAAATGTTGAAACTGAAGCAATTATGTCCAGGCTTATGTTTAAATGTTAGCTTTGCTGTTTGCTAGATTTGAGACCTTAAACATGTTCTTACTTGTCTAAGACTCAGTTTCCGTGCCTCTAAGAACCTGGCAGTCAAGGTCTTAATCTCACAGGTGTTGTTAGAATTCAATAAGGTAATACATATAGAACTTTCTACAAGAGAAGCCACACACTGTGTGTTTCATAAATTGCAGCTCTGGAGATAATGACTTGATTTGATATGATAATGACAATTTTCCATTACAATGTTTTGAGGAGTAAATATCGATTCTAGTCTAAGTTCTTGGAGGAATGCTCATCCAGCACACTCACATACCTCAAGCATTTCTATTTGCTTAAATTTTTAAAAAATCATCTATTTATCTGTAGTACATTTTACGATGCATAGTGAACATATACAATATCAATAATCAACAGTTGGCCTTTATTAGACATTTAGATGTAAGGGCATTTCATTTGTTTTGAAAGGAGTTTATAACTAAGACACTGACAGTGGACACGTAAGACCTTCAAAACAGCCTGATCGGGCAGGTGTGTGTCATACACCACCAGTGAGCCCATAGCAACAGTCAAGGGGCCTGCTGATGTTCTTTGTGTCCCTGACATGTCCCATTCACGTACATCTGTGTGCACTGTTTGTCCCTTTTACCTTTTGTCTCTGAGCAGCATCTATGTACTTGCACTGCTTAGATCTAGAGCCCTTAGCTCCCAATGTTAGTTTAAACCCCTTTCTTCCTGACCCTGCTTGGCTTGGCCATTAGCACCATACGGGCTCTGGGTAGATTTTCCTTCAGCCTCTTTATTTACAAAATGGTATTTCAGCAAAGCCAAGGAAGTCTTTATTATCTGGCCATGAGAAAAACAAACTAAAGAGGCTGCTGTAGGACCAAAGAAATTTCTTTGGCTCAAATTAGATTTTGTGGAGCAAATGAGCAAAAGTGGCAGTGTGGCAACGGATTTTAAGTCTATCTGCATAATGTTCCCTGTTTTCCATCACCCCCACCCAGACTCTCAAAAAAGTCAATGCCATTAGCCATGAAAATGCCTCTAGTAGAGGAGCAGCTTGTAAGAGGATGGTGACAGCAGGATGTACATAAAATGCCTCGTGAAAGGCAGGCTCCTCAAAACAGAGGGCTCCCCATGGGAAATTAGGACTGGCAAGCTCAGGCGCACACTCCATATGCCTCGTCTGCCATCATCAGCCAGAGCCACCTGTGACAAAATGTCTCCACCTTCTAATGCGCCTCAGGGCTAGGCTTTCTCCTGCTGTTTACTTCTTTTTTCCTGTCTCCCCACTTGTAATCTCATCTTTGCTTTCTCTTCTCCTGCTCCTTGTTCATTTAATTATTCATTTGATAAACATGTCCTTTAACATTATGAGAGATCACATTCTCTCCACTTCTCAAAATAGCTTTCCCAGTCTACCTACATCATATTTCTGTGGGCTAATGATTAAATTGTGCATTCCTGGGCTCCTTCCTAACTCTAGGGAATGGGATTCTGTCACGTATGGAGCTCGGCACTTGAATTGGTGATGTCCTCTGGCAGTACTGTGGTGCACAGGCTACAGTGCAAATAATCCACGTGGAACTCTCTAGCCGTGGAATTCTATTTTGCTCGTCTACCTTACCTCTATAGCGGAATTCCCCCAAGCATCAGTTTCCATAACCCACCCAGTCCCCCATGCCATCTATTAGACAAGTTGATTCCAGCTGCTTTAACAAATACACCCCCGAAATTCTGTGGCTTAACACAGTAATGGCTTATATCTCACTCATGTAACATTTCAGTGCAGGGTAACCTTTCTTGCAGCCTTTCTCAAAGTGGTGATTCAGAGCCCAGACATATTTATAATCTTTTGGCTTCACTGTCTTTGACATGTAGAACCCTAGGTGTCCTCCAGGGGTCCCCTCCATTCCATTTCTTCTTTGCCAGAAGAAAAAGAAGATGGAGGACTACAGTGGAAGTTTTCACAAGCCTGGGCCTGGATGTGGGCTATTACACTTCTGTTTACATTCTACTCGTTACACTGAGTCATATGGCCACAATGAACCTCAAAGAATGCTGCAATGTATTCTAGCCATATTCCCAGAGAGCAGAAGTTTTATTTTACAGTATTTTAACTGATGAACCAATTCAAGAACCATCATACTTTTATTCTGTAAGTAATAGATACAGAGTTGCTAGGTAACAAAAACATACTGTGTCTTTCTTGTGTTTAGAAGATTAGAATGCTTTCTCTTTTGTGATTATGCTGCATCTCTTTGCATTAGAGAGTAGAAGTTTTAAAGAGAAGTTGTCAGTCTATACCCTCATATAATTCATTCAAAAAATCTTTCTTCAGCACCAGATGACAGTGGCCCATAAACCTGCAAACTGGAAGGAGGTATTTAAAGATTTAAGAACTTCACTGAAATTGGTTACAACTGCTGACGTTTGCATGATCTTTACCAGAGAAGAGAAATTGATCAATCCATTGTCGCTCTCTACCCTAGTCCCCTCCCAGCTACTCAACCATTCCTAACCCTAAAGGTAAACTGCAGCCCTATTGTGGCTCTCAAGACCAGAAATCTCGGGTGTCCTCCACATAGCTTTAAAAATTACAAGCTGAAAGTCTATGTTTAATTCATCTTCTGAGGCATAAATTATTGACCAAAGAAAAGCATTTGGGTAAGGCACAGTCGCCAAAACAGGGTATAATCAGGAGTCCGCTACACTGATAGAGATTCTATAGCAAACCCAAAGCCCAGAGCATTGAATGCTGTGATCAAATGAGCAGATATGCTAACCCAGAAAAGTACAGATTCATTATCAATCCCTTCACTCTGGGGCAGTAAAAGAGCTAGCAGAGAAGTGGCATCTTGAGGTTCAATGGCAAAAGGTGGGAGAAGCTTGCCCGTACGACTCCTGATCATAAGACGAGCAGTTGGAAACAATGAGGAAGGTAACAGGGTGCTGTTGTTTGATATTACAAACTGGTGTCTTCTGGGAAGAGTCTGTTTATATTTTTACTGGACCCAAAAAGATGCCACAGCTCCATTTTGGCGAGAAACAGGGAGTAAGCGGGCTTTATTTAAACCCCAGCTGCAGTGCACATGTGTACAGATGAACGAACCGTGCTCCACAGCTACACTTTGGCCAGAAATGCAGAAACAGTAAAATATAATTAAATCCCCAGCCACACACAAATCAGCACTGCCAGCTACTTGATTTCTTGGTCAATCTCTGGTTCAAGGCCTAATAATCTTCAGCCCTAGAGATACAGGAGCAAAAGAAGTGCCCCTTCACCTACCTTTATATTAATATCTTACATTTGCAAAGAACACTACTGTTTATATAACACTTTCACTTTACTTAACAGGATGGTTATAGATGTCAAATAGAAAAGGTGTTAAACAAAGCTTTATCTCCTTCTTCATGATCTTCATCATCACTAGCATCAGAATAATCCACAACAATGTCTTCATTTCACACATATATTGGTCCTTGTTAATCTTTGCTGGAAATGTCTGCTTCTTATTCCCCACTAGACTTTCCAAATTATATCCATATTTCAAGTTTCATTAAAACATTATGAATTACTTCAACTTAATTATCGCTCATAGAGCATTTGATATTGTATAGTTACTCGCATATTTCTTTATGAACCTCTTTAATTCCTCTATTGCAATAAAATGATGATTGCTTACATGGATGAATGTTTGAATAGACAGATGGATAGAGAGGTAAGTAGATGGATGGGTAGGTAGGTGAATGGGATGGATGGCTAGAAGAGATAGAACTGTAGGAATGTAAAGAGACAGTATAATATCACGGTTAAATAGTTGAGCTCTGAAGCTGCGTCGAGTTCAGTTTTCAGCTTTGCCACTTACTTGCTGTGTGACCTCAGTTAAGTTATTCAACCACTTAGTCTTAATTTCCTCATCTGTATACAGGACTAGTAATAACCCCTTCTACTTGAATTAATTCATGCAAAGTGGTCAATGTGATAATCTCTCAATAAACATTAGCTACTTTTATTTTGATAGAGAGTTTAAAACAAAACCCGCATACTGTTTTTTCTCACGCACCAGTCTGTGATCATTGTGAGGATTCACTCATGCTTTGTCTAACTTTCAAACACACCTAAGCTACGAGTCCCTTGAGCCAGTGACTGTGTTGTTTGCCTTTTTATAGCCCAAACCATGTCTTATAAAGAGAAAAAACTTAATGGTTTTTTAAAAAATGTGAATGAAGTACTAAAGTTAGATTTAACTCATAGCAGACCTAAAGAGGATCAGAAATGAATAAAAACTGCCAGCTTTCCTCAGTTCCCTTCCGCAAGATAAAAGCTAAAAAAGGAAATACCAGGAAATGTGTTTATTGAAATCAAGTATTTTTACTCAAAGAACAACTATAATTGGTTAATATTAACCAAGAATTAATAATCTTGTTCTACCTCAAAGAAGACTTTCTCTGAAATAGTAGATAAATCACTCCGGATGGCACTTTCTAGAAGGAGGGGCACTTGGGACTGGTGCTATTTCTCATGGGGCACCATTACAAGGTTAAGATTCGTAGAAGGAAAAATTCAGAATCTGCCTGTAGTACAGACTACTCCTGCCTCTCTGGAAAAGCACGAGATCCTTTACAGGTCAGGGGACAGAGGTTCAGATGTCCTCTGGAGTTGCTCGCTGCCCCCTCCATTTGGACAGTTGGTCCCTGTTGCTAAGAGATGAGACTTAGATGTCTGGCTTTAATAGGATGAAGTTCAGGTGAATATCAGAGCTACTAAGAGTCAAGAAGGGGTGCCATGGTTACCCTTTAAAAAGCAGAGCCTGAGGTAACCTATGTGAGGTGTGACACCAGAAAGCACGGATGAGTACAAATAATGGGGAAGGGAAAGGGGCAAAACCAGTCTCAGGGTATATTATCAAAGTCACTGCTGTATGCTCCATCTTACCAGAGAAGCAGAAAAATGACCACCCTAAAATGGGAGGTCCAAGTATTTATACATTTGCGCCTTCTCCCGTTGTGAGAATCATTCCTCAAAGGACTTTCCTCATGTTTCTGGTCTGTGGTCAGGCAAGGGCCTAGCAGGCTTCCAAGGCATCAGGAGAAACCTTGCAGCAAGATGCAGAAAGGTGTGTGCTTAAGGCTGGGTCCTGCAAGTGCGAGCTGAGTCTAGCTTTGCAAGGAACTGTCCATCGCAGCTGCAGCTGAGATCAGAGGGAGGCTGGGGAGGTAAGGTGCAGGTACCAGAGCCATCTTCCTTGGGGGTCGGCCAAGGGCTTCCCTTCCCCTGAATTTCACTGTTGGTTTCTTCTTGAAAGAGTGGTTATCTTCAAGTCTGTATTCACCATTTGTTTTCAACCCATCATGATAAAATTTCAAACTCAATGAAGTTGAGTTGCTGTTTGATTATTGTACTGGTATTAGCAAAATCAGATGATCACTTCTTAGTTCTATGTTTGAGAATTGTTGGTATACGTGTGCCATGTACATCACGGAGCTGAACGGAGTAAGTGGTGGGGAGGGAGAGAGAGACAGGGACAGACAGAGAGAACCATTTTGAAGGAACTTTTGTTGATTTCATAACTTTGAAAGACACTTCTTAGGCTCTGTCTCTGTATCTCTCTCTTTCTCTCTCTCTCTCTCTCTCCTTCTCTCTCTCCTCAATCTCATGATTTCTCTTATTATCTACTGTAGACTTCTTGTTGAGTGCCAAATCTCCATCTGACTGCTAATGTTCCAGAAATTTTCTCCTCTACCTATCCAAAAGAACAGTAACTATCCTTCTCAACCACATCACTGCTAAAGAATCTCTTTCTCCTGTCCACCTCTTTTGATTTAGACAAGAACTGGAGTCAGAAACTTGGATGTCATCCTGGCCTTCTTGATCCCCTTCTCACTCAACATCCAGTTTCCACCGGCATGCCTATTAGACCTTTTGACATTTCCCTTTCACATCCACCCTCTCCTCTCCATCCTCTACTGTTACACAGACTCCATTCAGAACTCATCTACTTTCACTGGAATTAATGCCATCATCCCCTAACTAGTCTCTCTACCTCCAGTTGTATTCATTCCCTCTCATCGTTCAATCCATCACACTACTGAAATGATTTTTCCACAACATAAAGCAGATCTTCAGTACATTGCTCTCTAGAAAATCAGGCTCAAATTTCTAGGCCACTTCAACCCTTCAAGCAATCACTAGCCTACCTTTTCACATTCAATGACAGAACAGGGGCTGAGTTGGGCTTCATTCAACATGCAGTGGAGTTTCTGAGGAAAGAAGATGAGAAGGAAAAGTACAAGTTAAATTAGGCATTTGATGGATTATCAAGAAGTTGTAATAAACAGGTTTATCACCTTACTGAGCTGCAACAAATTCATTAATTTCTTATGATGATACATCCAAGAAAAGTGCAGTGATTATGAAGTAGACATAGCACCCATTGTGAAAGTCTGATAAATAAAAGTCAAACGTAAGTATTAATCTAGTTTATGGTTTTCAGGGACTATCACAATATGCCTGTGCGTGCCCACGCGCGCGCGCACACACACACACACACACACACACACACACGCACGCACATCCACACACACAGTTCAAGATGTAAGTTGGTCCTTGACTGCTTTCCTAACACTCTCTGCTATCCTTTCCCAACACATTACAATGAAGTCAAGCAAATCTCTTTCTCAATGGGATATATTATTTCCTACTCCCCACCCCTGGGGAAGTGCCATCCCCAATAACTAAAGCTGCTCTTCTCCCTCTCTCTTTCTACAATAAAGCACACTTATTTTTTCCATGCATCATTATTCCTGTAGATATTGTTTAAAAGAGTACTTTCTGCCTCAATCATTTTTTTGTGCATCTTTCTCTTTTATGAGACTGAGAACTGTGTGGGGGTGGGGATGTCTTATTTACGCCCGTATTCGTAATGTCAGCATAGTGTGGTGTGCATTTTAATAACACTGCTCAGTGAATAAAGCAAAGTTAGACCACATTCTTCTCGTGCTGTGGTGTCACACATTGGGTCATTCAACTGAACCCAAACACGGTGGCTGTTCAGTAAAGGTTTTGATAAAGAGATCAAAAGGATCTAGCTTGCAATTAGAGCCAACACAATTCTGATGACCATTTGACAGCCAAAATTGTCAGAGACAACCGTGCTAAGATGCTTCATAAATGGATCATGTCAACACTAATATAAACAGTTGGTGCTCTTAAATGAGGAGAAATTGTTTGAATTACAGTGATTGCCTCATTCCTGTGAATTCCCTCAGCAGCAATACAATCTGTTCACCCAAAAGGGGCTTTTGAAAAGCATCCCACACTGCAAGGCAATTCTTGATATGATGAATAAATCCACTCGAAAGCATCTGTTAGGGTACAGCTTTTGCAAGGCCGACATGATTTCTTTAAGAGTAGTGAATTGCATGAAAGTACTCTGGTATCCGAAATTTGTCTGACATTTGAAAACTTCTGGTCTCCCCAAAGAATGTACAGCAACAATAAGGGGAAAGGGGAATGCAGACTAGTGTTAAAATTTACTGAATGCCAGGTGTTGGTATGTGGAGCCATCATCTCACTCAGCTTAAGTGCAGTAATTCATTTGTTACTCATAACAACTACTTGAATGTGTTGTTCTGTTTCTTGCCTCCGATACTGAATATATCGTGTTCATCCTCTTCTCCTTGTAACCAAATGTTTTTGTTCCTTTAAGACACTGGTGTGATCTCTTCTTCTAAAGGCCCAGCTCGAGCTCCTTGTCTGTGTTCCCTCAGCATCCTGTGTATGACTGCATTGCATTGCAATGTACAGTTTTCCGAATCATGTCTGTTTCCCTTATTGGACTAGCAGATCCTTGAAAATAGGGTCAATGTCTTTGTATCTCTGGCAACTAAAACAGCAGCACCTCTTGATTTGGGGATTGAAAGTGTTTGTCAAGTGAATTATATGCATCTGCTCTGCGTGTTGGTAGCCAGAACACACACGCTCCTTTTCACAGCTTCTGCATGCTGTGATGTTTAATTTTATGTGTTAACCCGACTGGCCCATAAGGTGCGCAGACATTTGGCCAAACATTATTCCAGGTGTGTCTGTGAGAGTGTTTCTGGATGAGATTAGCATTTCAATCAGCAGACTGAATAAAGCAGATCACCCTCCTTCATGAGAGTTGGGCTTCTCCAATAGCAGAAGGTGGACTAGAACAAAAAGGCCGACTAAGATGGAACACTCCCTGGCTTTCATCTGGGACATTGGTTTGTTCAGCCTTCAGACTTGAACCAAAACTTGGACACTTCCTGGGTTTTAAAGTTGCTGGCCACTGGACTGGCCACCATGGGTTGTCTTGGACTTCTAGCTTGCTGACTACAGATCTTGGGATTAATGAGCCTCCACAATCTCAGAAGACAAGTCTTTATTTTAAAAAGCTATCTATCTGCCTATCTATCTATCTACCTATCTATTATCTATCTATCCATCCATCCATCCATTTATCTATCTTATTAGTTTTGTTATTCCAGAGAACCCTCACTAATACACGTGCCATTTTACTGGGTTGAATTCTACAAATTTACCCTCAGTATTTTATCAGGATAATAAATTATGAATCGAGGTCATTGGCTAAAAAATTCTGCCCCAAATCTCAGGGTGAATAGTGACAAAAAGCTGTGCATAGAGAATGTCAAACACTTGGCTATCTTGGTATATGTGCTGTCGAAGCGAGCACATCTTGGAAACATAATAATTTAAGCATTCATTCTTTTTATGACTCAGACATTTAGATTTATTTGACTAAGACATTATTTTACCCCAAAAAACAGGAGAAAGTAAACTTTCATCCTATTCTCAACAGATCTGTGAAGAGCTTAAAAATACCATGTTGTAAAATGCTACCTTTCTGATCTGTCAAAGAAACATGACAAATTTATGAACTGCTGTGTAACTCATAATTCTTAATTTTGCAGCAAAATTTACTTTTTATTTCACAGTATCACACAGTATAAAATTCTCAATATTGGTACCTAGCAGAAGTCAAATAACACAGTCACTACAAACATATTAATGAGATTCCCATGGTTGGTTCATCCCTCCCCTCTTGTTCACTTTCAAGGACTTACGGAGGGCTCTAATACATCTACTTTTAAAACTGTACTATTTTATATACATCAGATTGATTCAGGCTGACATCTCTTGGGAGAGAAGAGAATATTTATCATCAGTGGCCCCCCCTAAAAATTATTTTCACGTTGACATCCAAAATAAAGTATTTCCTTCATCTCTGGAAATATCAGGTTTTTTTTTTGTTTGTTTGTTTTTTTTTGGTGCCGGGGTTTGAACGCAGGGCCTTGTGCTTGCAAGACAATAAATATCTTTGCTTTGTTACTTGAGTTAGATTTTGTTATCTTCTCCTTACCTATTAACCAGCACCATTTTCAAGTCAAATTCAAATTCTAGACCTCTTATCTAAATCAAATTAGATAATACATGTGCATCAGTCAGGGTTTGACCATAAAAGCAGAAGCCACTCTAGGTACGTTGAACAGGAAGGAATTTGCCACAGGGAACTAAAGGCTAACACAAATCCTGGACGAGTACAAAAAAGAAAATCAGGAAAATTAATTAAATAGTATGGGAGTCACAGGAATTGCCACCAATGGGTCTATGCTTTCAGTGCTACAGTGAATAATTTTCAAGGATGCATCTGTAACTCCTGCCACCAGCCTTCAACCACAACTGGAAGATAATAGCATTCCAAATTGTGTCTTCAGTAACAAGATGAAATCAGAACCCTGATGACAAGATGTCTGTGAGATGTATTTTACACTCTTTCAGACCTGCAGTACTAGGGAGAACTTAGGAGGCCTGGACTACTACTCAGTATGCACAGAGGATATTTGGTACACAATGGGAACATGCTCAGTAAGATGCCAAGACTGTGAAGTCAAGAATTCACTGAATGCTGGTGATGACAAGCTCCAAGCAAAAGCATTTGATAGTAGCAACAAGGCATAAATGAGTAAATGGAAAAAGGGGAACAGGGAATGAGAAAGTCAACCTTACAGGGCATTATCAAAGTTACTGCTATGCTAACCAGGGGCTCCACTGCACCAGAGAAGCAGAAAAAATGACCACCCTAAAGATGGGAGGTTGAAGTATTTCTGTGTTTGCTCCTTTCCTCCACTGTGAGTGTGGTTCCTGGAAGTACCTCCCCCAGGTTTCTGGGCTGTTGTCACACAAGGACCTGACATGCTTCCAAGGTGTCGAAAGAGATCTTGAAGCAGGACACAGAAAGGTGTGTGTTTGAAGTGGGGCTTCGCAAGTGCAAGCTAAGCCTAGATTTGCAAGGAACTGTCCGTCTCGGCTGCAGCTGAGATCAGAAGTAGGCTGAGCAGGAATGCTGCAGGTACCAGAGGTATCTTCCTTGATGGATCAGCTAAGGGCTTCCCTTTCTTGAACTTCGCTGTTGGTTTCTTCTTGAAAGAGTGGTCATCTTCATGTCTATAGCCACCATTTCTTTTCAACCCACCATGACCAAATTTCAAACTTAATGAAGCTGAATTTCTGTTTGATTGTGGCATTGATGCTAGCAAAATCAGGTGGTCACTTCTTAGTTCTACCTTTGGGAGCTGTTGGTGTACAGGTGTGCATCACAGAGTAAGATTGGGTCACTTTTAAGAATCAGAAAATGTGTGATACAAGAGTAAGTAATACTGGTTAATTGAACAGAGGCAGGGAACAGCCTAGATAGGGATCGAAAGGATCTTCTAAATGCCCAGATGAGCCCCAACATCTGTTCTTCCAGCCTACAAAAACATGACATTAGAAATCACTCCTTTGTGCTTTGAGGATTTTCTGTTTCCAAATTACCTCCAATTACTTTCTTAGGAAATATCTTAGGCATTCATTAACAAATATCAGACTAAGAGTAATTGGCAGCCAGTAGACTACAAGATGGTTAGATAAATGGGCCACAGATTCCGTAGTGGGAAAAGGCATCACCAAAAGTGATTAAGAACAGCCATTCATTAGAGGTTTGCCCTAGTTCTCAGTCTGCCTGTGGGGCCAGAGTGTGTACCACTACCATCACCATCTCCCACATCTCTGAAAATGTGCTTCCTTATTTCCCCACCAATCGCTTTCATTGTCTCTGCTTGGTCTTTCCATTCCATAGGCAAGTCATGGCAGAGAAACTCTAACCCTAACTTCAGGTCAGGGTTGGAATGTTATTGGAAAATCCTTTTATCACCCAGTCACTCTACTATGTGAGCATTCAAGTTCTTAATTTGAATAAGAGCTCAAAATTATTACTAATTAGGAGAACAAAGACATATATATATATCTGCAAAATATGTTATAATAGATATATGTATATTAGAGCACCATTAATTGATAACATTGATATTTCAGGATAAGATTGATTGAACAAAGGAGTTCCAAATGTTGATGATCTTCCAGGTGGTACAAGACAGAGTCTTTCTATAAGCCTCCCTAATCTTGAATACCTGTTATATATCTATAGGCAAGATGAAAGCAGAAAAAAAATGAGTGATTTCCATGAGATGATCTGAAGTCCAGAGCTAAGCTGTGTTTGGAAAATGGGTCAGAAGAGATGAAATGTGCATCTTTTGTCCTCCTCTATCTGGCTAGTGGTGCTCCTCCATCAAGGCTCCGCACTTGTTTCTACTAGCCTGACACTACCAGGCTGCGATTTCACCATCCCTGACACTAGGGTTTCTCACTTGTGGCATTACTCACACTTTGGGCCAGATGCTTCTTTACTGTGGGGACTGTCCTGTGCATTGTGGGATGTTTATCAACATCCCTCGCCTCTACACAGTAGACACCAGTAGCCCCCTCTGGTTGTCACGGTCAAAAATACCTGCAGAGATTATCAAGTGTCTCATGGGCAGGGGCTGAAAAGCCATCAGTTGAGGACCACTGTAGGTTCAAGAAGTCAGTGAGCCCAAAAGGATTCCAAAAGATTCCACTGCATTGCGTAGGATGAAGAATTGGCCAAATGTTACTTGTCAGCACCAAACGTAGACCATTGTCAGATGTTGCCAGAACCCCAATCAGTAATTGAAACAGAACTGAGGAGTGCATATTTGTCATTGTAAGGGGAATAGTTGAGCAGGCCCCTTCCACTTTTAAAACTTTAAATAGATCCTTAAACCAACATTTCTTTTCTTTTCTTTTCTTTTCTTTTCTTTTCTTTTCTTTTCTTTTCTTTTCTTTTTTTTTTTTTACCAAGAACATGCATTGGTGCATTGTATACATAATGATCACATTTATCATGGTTATTTTGTACCTATACATGATGGATCTTGGTCCCCCACCCCTTCCCCACCCCTCCCTTCCATTCCTCCCTTTCCTTATTTATAACAGGTTTATTTACATTTTTCCATTTTTTCCCTTTTCCCTTTCTTTCCTTTTTCCCTTCCTTCTTATCCCCTCTAGTTCTCCTCTCTTTTGAATATTATCTTTCTTTTACTTAATATCTATTATTCCTCTTTGTCTTTATGTACACTTATGGTTTAGTATATCAGAGAAACAATTTGATGTGTACTCATGAGTGACTGATTTATTTCACTTAAGAGTATGTTCTCAAGGTGCATCCACTTACCTACAAATGACTCTAGTTTATCTTTTTTATGGCAGAGTAGTACTTCATTTTGTAGAAAAACCACATCTTCTTTAGCCGTTCCTTAGTTGTTGGGCATTTGGGTTGTTTCCAAGACTTAGTTATGACAAATTGTGTTGCTATGAACATAGTTGTGCATATATCTCTATGGTATGAAGTTTTCAATTCTTCTGGGAAGATATCAAGCAGAGGAATAGCTGGATCAAATGGAACCTCTAGATTTAATTTTTTGAGGAGTCTCCATACTGATTTCCATAGTGGTTGGACTAGTCCACCTTCCCACCAACAGTGGAGAAGGGTTTCTTTTTCCCCCCCGCAGCCCTGCCAGGACTTGTCAACAACATTTCTGAATAGCTAAATGCTATAAACAAATCTCTGGTTACCTACCAGAGAAAAATCAGCATCGTTACTGGTTCCCTGCTGTGTTCTCACATCTTCAGCTTTCACTTTACCCTCAGCAATAACAAGCCCATTTCAGTCCAGTCGTGACCTGCTAATGGGATGCATTTTCATATTTCCCTGCTTTCCCGTTGTCTGTGGTCTCTCTGGGAATGCTCCCTGATTGCTCTCCAATCATTTCCCACCCCTTTTGAGAACATCAGGTATTAATTCAGGCTTGTCAAATCTTGTATGATATATTCCATTTAGGAGCTAATACCTCATCAACCTTACCTGGCACTGGAAAATTCAATTTCTCAAGATACCAGCTGTTAGCCTGGAGACCTTGCATATCTGTTTGGAACGACTAATAGGAAACACTCTTGCTGAGCTCATTTTTTGAAGCTAGTAAAGTTCTGTAAATAATATGTACAGTGCATGAAGTATACCTCAATGAATCTCCCAAAAATAAATAAACTTATGGTATAGTAATGTAAGTGCTTCTTTGTTATCACCATAAATAATAACAAATAACAATTTAAGGTATATATATTCTTTTTACAGGATTTTTAAAGACACTTTATGTGAAGGTTGTTGTTGCTTAATCTCCAAAAGCTCTTTAAACTGTGGAGTGGTCTTTGACAAGGTTGGGGACGTGTCATGTTGAATATCCAATCAACGCCATCCTATTTGTTTATTTTAATGGCTACAAATGCTGAAAAGTCAATCCATAGCGATACCATCTGGAAAGTGGAATTAAAACTTTCATAACTCTTCCCAAGACCAAGATAATATCTCCAAGATTTCAGAATGCTCCAGAGCTTCTTGCATTAAACTCCGGTTATGAAAACATTCAACCTCATAGTTTGATCTGAAGGCAGGAAGCCCATGATCGTGTGCACTGTAGCAGCAGATTAATAACTACAGTAATTTCAAAGTAGTGATGAGCATAAAAGATATTTCAGAATATTTGTAACAACTTTAATCTGTTATAAAAATCTCAGCGATATCTATAAACAGCAAGGTTATGAGTACTGCTAAGACTTTTATGGTTGTCTGCATTCGTAATGAAAAGAGATGCTCAATTTCAGTTAGAGTTTCATCAAAATAAGATGTTTTAAATTTTAAAATTGCAGGCCTCCTGAATTTGGTCCATAGACTGATAGGATAAGAACACATGTTCTAAGGACTGACATATTCCATGGTAACATGAAGAGAAAACCAAAGCAGAGTTTTGAAACATTTGGAAGACCATGAGATTCAGATTTCCATCAAGCATCTGCTCCTTACCTCTTTGAGATCATCTATTAAGCTTCCCCATCATTCATTCAGTCTTGCCTTTGTTTTTATCTGAATATGTTCCACCTAAGGGCCTTTGAACCTGTTGATCTCTGTGTCCGGAATAAGAAAAAGCTGCCTTAAGATTTCTGCGTAGCTAGTTCTGTAACCACTTGGATTTTGACCTACTATTTAGAATTACTATTTACAATTTAGATTTGCTACTTAGAATTGCAATCTATGCTGTGAGAGTTAATGGCAGCATGCCTGGAATTGGCCTAAGCTGTTTTATTGAAATAAGAAATGTACTTATATGGCACCCCGGCTGAGCCCTGGCTAAGTCATGAAACGCATTGATTAATAGTGCTGAGGACAACCATGAATGTGAAGAGTTTGGGGGAAGTGCACACCAGCTCGTCAACACTGTTTATTGATAAGAGTAGAATAATCATTTGCACCTCATCAGGGTGAGCCTCCTCAGAGATCTCAGCTAGTAAGGCTGGTTATATGCATAGCAGGTTATAGCAGGAATATGCATATATAACCAGCAAAATATTTTTTAGACTCTAGAGAAAACTCCATTTTGGGTTCCCTGGTTCTGAAGATTACTATGTATATATCTATGACTCTTGACTACAAAGGAAGAGTGTGTCTTACCACAGCCTCTACCCTTGACCCCTCCCGATTCCTTACTTGAGCTGGTGTTTGGCTGTGATGTATACCTTCCTCTTAATGCTCTTTCAGAATTTTATTCTTTTCCTGTAATAAAATCCAGATTCTTAAATGTCATTTAGGGTACCATGAGTCTTATTTAGAAATCAAGTCCTGTTTAACTGCCACCATTATTTGTGCACAATTCCCACCCCAAATCTCCCTCTTCCTTGTCTCAGGTTTGCTTGTCTCTATGGTGCTTAGCACTGTCTAACATACTATAGATTTTACTTATTTATCTTGTTCATCATTGCATATGTATCTGTTATAACGATGCTTGTTATTTTTTATTGTCCTCCCACTGGGAGATTCCATGAGAATAAGGTTTCTGCTTTAATTTTTTTTTTTACTGCAATATCTCCATTTTCTGGACCATAGCTGACTTTCTGGAAATATTCAATGAATAAATGAATGAATTGAAAAAAAGAGGCAGAGTAGAAAAATCACTTGGAGTTCAGGTTTGTTTGGGCTCAACTCTGAGGCTGAAAATCGATACACAGAAGCTTAGAAAGATGGACAGTGATAGAGTGTGCTCACCTGCTGATTATACTCAAGTCAGTTATCATAAGAGACAGAGATATTAACTGAGAGTCAGCAGCAATAGGAATTGATGCACGTAATCTACATTGACTCAAAGAACAAAAACTGATGTCCATGAGGGGCCACAAGTGGCTAAGAGCTTCTCTTTCTGGCAGCTATTTCAGCCTCTGAAGGCAGTCAGAATCACCCAGGTGTGGCATTTCTTTCAGTTTCTTTGATATTTTCAGAAGCTTTTGTTTTCCACGGAGTTTGTTTGAGGGATGGGAGAACAAAATGGCTGGCAGTTGGCAGACACCACAGGGATTTTCAATCAGGGACACTGGCAGGGAATTTTGGAGCTCTAAATGTTTGACGGACCACTGATTCAGAGATTTGGCTTCTCATCGCTGGAAACATTAATCCGTGCATGCCCCCATTTGCACTGCTGATCAAGAAAACACAGATTAATTCTGAGAGCTGCCCATTTGAACAGAAACCAAGCCAATGCTTGCTCTAAAACAGCGGCTTTTTGTTTTGTTTTTATTTTATTTTTATTAGTACATGTTTGCAGCACATAATGATTACATTCATGGTGGGGAGTTGGTGCCGGTACACAATACATCTTAAGTATTTTTACGTCCCCTTCTCCTCCTTCTCTCCTAACCTTTATCTGTTTCAGAATTGTCTGAGGAATTTTTTTAAGAATATAAGGGGACTGGGAATGCAGCTTAATGGTGAGATCCCGGGTTCCATTCCTGGCCCTGTGCACAATGTACATATTGTGGAGTGGAAGCCTTTCCACTCTGCCCCTCAATAAATCATCAGGTCTGAAGTGAAGTCTGGGGAGTCAGTATTTTTTGAATTTTTGCTTGTGATTTTACAGGTTAGGAATATCTGCTCTGAACTGTATTATAAAGGATTAGCAAATTCAAAAGTGATTAGTAATTTCAATGAGTAAATTACATTCATTTTTTTGAATTACAGAAAAAAAATTCTAACTTTCAAATCAGTAAAATCCTTTCGGAGGAGACCATGCACTTGGCTCGAGGCTAAGGAAATTTGCTGACATCTTGTGTCCGTCTTCCTTTCATTGTCTTATTGTTTAAACTTCCAGAAGGAAAAGTGGAAAAGATGAAGAGTAAAATAAGCAATTTTATAAGTTTACTCTTGAGTCCGCTGGGAGGAAGCTAGTACCTGGTTGGCCTTTGTAAGTTGTTGGGAAGAGAGTGAAGAGGGCAGGTGACATATGATTTGACAGAGAGCAAAGCAGCCAATAACTGAGAAAGCTTAATCTTTCCCTCAGTATGCCACACCCGATTACAGTACCTAGTTTTTCCTACAATTCTGCACTGTCACAGCGAAAAAGTGTCACAGTCAGAGGTCATATACAATTAACCTAAAGTGACAAATGAATCCTCATAAAATTAAACAGCCTCCTCTTTGACAACAGGTACAAAACATGCAATGGATGAAAGACAGCCTCTTTAATAAATGGTGCTGGGAAAGTTGGATAACCACAAACAAAAGATTGAATCTAGACCCATATATCTCACCATGTACTAAACTAAAATCAAAGTGGATTAAAGGTCTAAATGCTAAAACAGAAACACTTAATTGGTTGGAAGATAAAATAGGTACAACTCTTGAAGACGTATGCATAAGCAAGGACTTTCTGAACAGAATCACAAAGGCACAAGAAATAATGCCAAGAAACAACAAATGGGATTTTATCAAATTAAGAAAGTTCTGCACAGCAAAGGAAACAACCAACGGAATGAGGAGACAACCTACAGAAGAGGAAGAAAAATTTCCAGCTATTCTTTGGACAGAGGATTAACATGTAGACTATATAAAGAACTCAAATTATCCCCTCCAAATAAAAGACCCAATCAAAAAATGGGCAACCAAAATAAATAACACTTCTCAGAAGTACAGATGGTCAATAAGCACATGAAAGAATGTTCCACATAACCGGCCATTAGAGAAATGCAAATTAAAACAATATCGAGATTTCATCTTATTCCAGAATGAATGACTGTCATCAAGAAATCAAATAATAACAAATGCTGGTGAGACTTCTGAGAAAAAGAAACCCTTCTACATTGTTGGAGGGAATGTAAACTAGTACAACCACTATGGAAATGAGTATGGAGGTTCCCCAAAAATCTAAAAATAGAAATTCCATTTGACCCAGTTATTCCCCTTCTTATCTTCCCGAAAGAGTTAAAGTCATCATATTACAGTGATCCATGCATACCCATGTTTATAGCAGCACAATTTATAACAGCTAAATCTTGGAAACAGCCTAAATGCCCATCAACAGATGAATGGATAAAGAAAATGTGGCATTTATACACAATGGAGTACTTATTCTGCCATAAAGAAAGATAAAGTTGAGGCATTCATAGGTAAATGGATGCACCTTGAGACCATAATATTAAGTGAAACAAATCAGGCACACAAGCTTAAATATCACATAGTTTCTCTTATATGAGAAACTTCAAAATATAAATAAAAAACAAAATAAAAGATAGAAAATAAGAAGTAGGGAGATATTTTTCAAATGGGAGGGAGAACAAGAGATGAGGGAGGAGCATGAAATGGATGAGATAAAAAAGAATATAAGAAAACAAAATGAAAGTAGAGATTCTTCAAATGGGAAAGGGACCAAGTGTTTGAAGGAGCAGGGAGGGAAGAAAGGGGTAAGGGACAAAAAAAGAATTAAGATGTGTTATATACATGTATCAACTCCCCACAATAAATGTAATCATCATGTACTGCAAATATACTAATAAAAAATACATACATTTTAGAACGAAGAAAAACCTGCTTGCGAGGTTGACCTTTGACTGGTATCTGGGAACACGGCTGTGGAGAATGTTCCTACTTTCCTTCACTGGTAAGAGTGACTCGCTGTGCTGCGACTGCAAGAACCAGCAACATGCTCTGTGTTCAACAGCTGCTTTCCCTCTGGGAGTCTGTGAGCTGGGTGCATGCTAAGCAGAGGGCACCGGCCCCTAATTGAAACTTTGGGTGCTCAGTTTCTAATGAGTCTTGGCACAGCCTGTGTCTCTCTGGGCAGTGCCATCATCACACATGTCTGCATTTTGTGGCGGGTGTAAGTGTGTTTTTTGTGACTCCTCATGGGAGGGAAAGAGTAAGAAAGCTGTGCATGGATTTGTCCAGGTTCTGCCTGTGTTCTTTTCCCTTGCAATCTAGCAGTGTATTCTTCATGTGCTGCTGCAATAAATCTTAGCAGTGAGTACAAAAAAAGAAAAAATAAGTAAAATAAATAGCCCCTTCCTCAACTTCTGTTGAAGCCATAAAGGTGATGCACCCTTGAAAGGGACATCATCAAAAGATCTCCCTTAACTCTCCCTACCGGCCGATACTCTTCTGAAGCAGTTTACAGAAGCCAGCCTCATTTTGCATGGTCTAACTGTCCCTAGAAGTCAGTTGTGTTTATGGTCAACTGGTATTAACTTGTAAGAGCTGGCTGAATTTGTTGCCAAATTCTGCATTTGATGATATCATGTTGGTAGCTTGAAATTGGCCATTGTGGGCAAATAAATATATGAAGAAATGCTCAACATCACTAGTCATTCGAGAGATGCAAATCAAAACAACGTTAAGATTCCACCTCACTCCAGAAAGAACCACGTATATGGAAAAATCAACCAATAACAAATGCTGGCGGGGCTGTGGGCAAAAAGGAACACTCCTCCACTGTTGGTGGGAATGGAGACTGGTCCAACCACTGTGCAAATCAATATGGAGATTCCTCAAAAAACTACAACTGGAGGTTCCATTTGACCCAGCTATTCCCCTACTGGGGATCTTCCCAGAAGAATTAAAATCATCATACCACAAGGACATATGTACCACCATGTTCATAGCAACACAATTTGTAATAGCTAAGTCTTGGAAACAACCTAAATGCCCAA
>PVJO010014933.1:0-46747 GCA_004026905.1 Hystrix cristata
CACCAAAATGATTTGCCTGGAAAATGAGATTCCTCTGACGTGCATTAGGCACACAGTATCGGCGCTCAGTGGCTACGGTTCCGGAGGATTAGACGACGGTATATCAGCAGCTGTGGTCACTCAGGATTGAAGGAAGGCTCATGTCTAGAGTATACTCTGCGTAATCTCAAACTACGTTCCCACCTTGAAATGTTATCTGCTCCTGAGAAATAAGAAATGAATGTGTAAATGCATGTGTGTGTTCCAATGCTGTTAATGAGCACATAAATTAAAAACCTTCCTTAATTTCATTCCAGGGTTTCATTGACCTGAAATCATTTGGTTTTTCTCAAAGATCTCCTGAGGCTGACAGGGCTCGTGTGTCTGTGTGAGTCCTGAACCATCATGTTGCCTTGTCCTTGATTATTTTACTCTTTTCCTTCAATGTAGTTCAATCCAAAATAAGCAAAAGATGAAAAGTGTTCTAAATAGTATTTGCACTAACCTGTTATCTGAGAAAAGGAAGGGGCAGAAAGAAAAAATGGAGAGTTGAAGAAGTTCTCCTGATAAGCATGACAAGATAAAATCTTAGCCTTAAGAGGTCCGTACAGCAAGCACCTTCCAACATTAACAAGGATTCAGAATCTGGCTCTCCATCCACGTCACTCACCTTCTGATCCTGCTTTCTTGGTTATGAAACTACAATCATACATTAGAGGCAACAGCAAGCCATTCGGGTTCCTGCCCAATCTAAGAAGTTGAAGAGAAAGTAGTTACTATAGAGGTTCCATCCTTAACAACATCAAAGTGAAGCAATAATCTGGGTAAAATAACCCTATTACAAGACACTGTATTTGCTACAACTCTTTCTCTCTCCTATTCTATCTTAACTGTAAGTCCTATCATTCATGAAGCCACTTAACTGATAATTTAGAAAGTCAGACATGGTGTGTCCTAGCTCCGTGTTTTGTAAGGCCATTTACAATCCTCTATTCTTGGGCTGGGGATTTAGCTCAGTGATTAGAGTGCTTGCCTTGCAAGCACAAGGCCCTGAGTTCAATCCCTGGCACCACCAAAAAAAAAAAAAAAGGCAATAACAATCCTCTATTCTTATATGACAATTTCATGGCATCTCATCAAAGTATGGCTTCTAGTAAACCCAAGAGGTACAGAGAAATCATGTTTTAAGAATGCTATATGCAAGATTATAATTTTTAAAACAGTTTATTTTGTAACTTAAAGAGAAGAAAGAAAAGATGTCTTCCCGTCCTCTGCTGCTGCCGTGAGGGGACATCTAAAAGAGCCACTCTAAAGTGACCACTGCAGAATCTCACTGTCCTTCACTCGTTCCTTCCACAACTACTTGAATACTTTCTGCTGGGCACCATGACAGATGGCTGCTGCTTTCATACATTTTATAACCTGCTCAGGAGACAGACAAGCAATAAAAAGTATAGCTGGTCCCATGACGAGCTGTCCACGTGCCATGAGGCCATGAAGGAAGGCTGCCCCGGCTGGCCTCGGGGACAGAAAGCAGCCATGTTTGAAGCAGGAGGACCACTCTGCCATTCTCCTCTGCAGGCAAAGTGGTTTTTGAGAGAACGGCGGCACCAGTGCACAAACGTACAGAGCTGTGAGGAGTTCTCCTGTGTTTCGGGACTACAAAGACTTACGCACAGGGTGAGAGAAAGTGTGAGTAAAGACGAACAGATACCTGGGGTAGGGCCAGAAGAGGAAGGGCCTTATTGTCCTTGAAAAAAGAACTTGGACTTGATCCTGTAATTGAGGAAATGTTAGTAGAGGCACATCAGGAATCATCTTTCCGTGAGAGGAGCGGAGAGGGAGGCCAGGTGGGGAGCGGTGAGAGCCAGCAGAGGGGAGGTTTCCCCCGGGGAGGCGCCAGCCAACCACAGCTCAACCATGGACTAGTGAGGGAGCATCAGGGCAGGAGAGGCTGGGAAGACCCGAGCAACCCCAGCAAAAAGCTACCCCAGTTCTACTCCAGTACTGCCAGCACTGGGTTCCTGTGGAAAAGGAAAAAACAAAAGAAATCATTCCTGTTGCAACAGTTACAATGTGTTAAACATTAAGGTTTCTCAAACTTGGGGAAGTAACTGAACACAAATATGGCATGTCTTCCTACTGTGCCAATTTTGCTCAAACTCATGTGGCAAAAATAATGTCTCCAAAACTGACATATTTCAGACCCAAAGATGGGCCTTCTAGGCAATGAACTCTAAACCAATTCAAACCCTTTTCCCAAAACCATTCATGACCTCTCTCCCAGTGGACAAAATCATTCTTCTATAACACTGTGGGTGCACAGCGGAAATGTCTGCAGTCCAGAGCCCCATAAATTATGCATGGAGAAGGATAATCCCCTTAGGAAGAAACATATTCTGGAGGCACATACATATTTTATACTTTACTGTAATTCCATGTTAGGCCATATATAAGTTAACACCAAACAGTTAAAGACAGGAATAATAGTGCCCTGGATTTGCTCCTGTGCTCTTCAGCTTCTTTCAACAGCCCTGCCTATTTCACAAGGTTATTTTAAGGATTAAACAAGGAAATGAAAGTACTTTGTAAACTGTGAAGCACTACCCTGATGTAATGTATCATTAACAAATTAATTTACAAACGGCTAGGACAAGGCGCCTTTTAAGGACCCTTTTCGTTCTTACACTAATTGACAAAAAAAAGCTCTAGTGTGGTCTGCTGAGCAAAATGAAGGGCCGGCCAAGTGGCGTCCCCTGATGTCACGGCACAGATGTGCACAATTGTGATTGTCTGCATCAGACAGTAGCAATCAAGTGACAAGTGCAAACCCATCTGGTTCTCATGATGCCTGAACGAGGTGCTGAAGTGGAGGATTTTTGCTCAGCCGAATCTGAACAAATCCTCTCGAGCTTTTGCGAAATGATTAGAGACAGTGCAAACTGTCTTCAACCTGGTCCTCACTCTTTGATGTACTCTGTCAGCAAGCCCTAAGCTATTATCTAAGACAAAGGCTGAAACTGTGGATGTTGGAACAGTAACAACACAATACTTGAGTGATTTTACCAAATTGTCACTGGTCCGTTCAACTGAGAAGTAACACATGAGACATTCAGAGGTGAATCAAACACAAACCAGACCTACCCAATTTTTAATGTTCTCAGCTGTGTATTTGTGGGAAATATATTTCTTGGAGACTTGCCACTTCTTTGTTGAATGCCATGGCTGGGATTTCTACTTAATAGTGTGGAGTGGCTGGGGCAATGCATGGGACAGAAATGCTAGGGCTAACCACAGAAGCCTGGCCAAAATAATAAACAAACATGCTCAAGGAGATGAGCAAAATGAAGGAGATACACAGCTAGTTTCTTCTGTTAAAACCAGAAAGTGAGTAAATTATTTAATCAAATGCAAAATATTCCCCTTCTTCTCCCAAGACCAAGATATTTTCTTATTAATAGATTGTTCTATGGAAGTAAAAACATAAGGAAAGCTGATGGGAAGAGATGAAAGTGAAACATACATTGACATTTTTAAAGTATTAATCTCAGTACGAGGCATCTAGTGTTTTTTACCAAATTCAGCAATGTAGAATAAATTAAGATACACTGACCTCAAAATCTATCCGCTCACTATAGTACATATGCCAAGACCTAGTGTACATGAAAAATGAGATTTTTCCTTATTTGTCTTAGGGTAATATAATTTCCACCAAAAATGGATTCCAGCCAGGAGCTGAGGGGTCCAGTGTATCTTTAGAAGCATGAAATATTGTTGGGGCATCTGATGACATTAAAAATGTTTCTTGTATTTGAAATAGGAATACTGCATGAAGATGAAGCTAAGAAATCCAATTTTGGAAATGATATATCATCCAATCTACCTAAATGTAGAAGAGATGCCAAACACCTGGGGATCTACCCAAACTAGGCAGAGATCTTTTTGCATTAAAATTACATATTCATGAGAGCAGTTCTGGTATTTGGTTTCACATGGTGGTTTCTTGAGAGTCTTTTGGACATATCAGCTCCTAAGCTTTCTTAATTCATATATGTGATTTGTACTGGTTTTCATAAGTTTGTAGTTGCCTGGTGCTGATCAAGATGAACTTTTGTGGTTATGCTTTGGCTCTTAATCCTCTCTCGAGCTCCCTACACACAGCTTGTGTGACATCAATGTTAAACTGAGCCCAAAACAAGGCTGACAGATTGAGAAGATCAGAGGTCTCAAGAGGTGAGTGTTGGTGTTTATGTTCGGTCTTAACAAAATGGCAACTTTCCACAACAGACTCTTCCACTGTTGACTGGGTTTTTCATTATGTCGCTGGGAATAAGAATACCTCAGATGCTTGAGGGCATTCCATTCTACAAAGCGCTACACACATATTTGATGCTTTTGAAAATCCTGGGAAGTGGATACTATCATTATCATGAATTCACGGAGGAATAAACCTCATAGAGGTGGTGTGACTTATCCATGAACACACACTCAGGAAATTGAAAAAAAAAAAGGGAATAAAACTCAAATTTTCTGATTCTTGATACTAGCTTTTTCCCCACATCTTTCCCTTTTTGTATAGGCAAGAGTTATTTCTCTGCAAGTTTTTGAGGCCCTGGAATAGAGTACAGAACTGGACTTCAAAACTCTGGGATTTCATTGAAGATGTTCCCTTGCTGTACAGAAGTTGCTAGCCCTTGTCTTTCTCAGCAGCCAATTCACCTCTGTTTTGGCTACTTGCCACTACTAAGATCTCCAACCCCTCTCTTTATCACCATCAAGAGGCCCTGGTCCAACAGCAGAAGGAGAGGAGAGAGGAAAGTGGTGGGCTCTGCTCCATCGATTGGACTCCTTCATTCAGCTTGCTTCCCAAATGTTCTACCCCACAGGTACTTCCCTTTTAGTAAAGAAACCTAGCTGATTAAGTTTGCACTCGTGATCAAAATTGAAAGAGGAAGTCCAAACTGAAGGATAAATTGCCTCCTTATCAAGCCATCATCTCGACTAAAGAGCATTGGCCAACATGACGCATAGAGTAAGAATTCTTCTGGGGCATCATTTCATAAGGAAAGGTGGAAATGTGAGGTGCTTCATGTCATTCTACAGGCCTAGCACTAAGAACAGAGATAAGCAAGGCGGTAAAGAACAGTGAGAAGCCACACCCATGTTCTTCATCTAGCTCCACCCGCTCTGGACTTTCCATAGATTGGTCAATTCTGGGTGTGCCTCAGTCCCCATCAGCCTCATCCCCATCCCCATGAAGAATGAACCCCACGCACTGGAGACCTTCAGAGCCAGGACCTGAAGAAAAAGCTAAGTCAATGTCCCTCATGGAAACTCGGATGCTAAAACGTCCCAGAAATTCTGCCAGTGGCCTCATATATCCTGGGTCCATGACTCCGTCGCCTCCTTATGAACAGAACTTCAGACGACTAAAGAATAGATGTGAGCAGACAGCAAATGACTCCTTCAGACCTCCTCGAAGTTGACTTGACACCTGTCTGAGACTGTCTGAATGTGGCCACCCACAAATTCTGTTAATTTTGTTCACAATCTTATGAGCATTTCACAAACCTCAAAACAGATGCTTCAGAATATGACAACCACAGCACCAGATGTTGACCACTAGAAATTAATAACGGGCTCCTTTGGAAAATGCTGAGTCTATTATTCCATGATTGATGGTTTTGTCACCATCTGAGACAATGTTTTTCTTCCATCTATATTAGTACTTAAGTCTATTTACGTACTTCGACCAAGGATTGTGGCAGGCTATTGAACAAAGTGCCCATTTGATGCTTAACAACCCTCTTATCTCCAACTCAGCAGTTCAGTTTTAAACATCTGCACTATTTTGACATTCACTTTGTATCTGCCCATAAACCATAATGAGAAGAAAGTCTTGACTTGAAAATATATAAATGCACCAAGCCAGAGCACAGTAGTTGCTCAATAAATAATTGTTGAGTAAAAGTAAAATGGACTCATCAGGCAGTATGTAGATTCTTGGGATGATGGAAGAGAGGCATAGAGAAAGCGATCAAGTACCCCAAGTGGTATTTAAGGACTTCCTTTCATTGCAGAGGACATGAGCTGTCGAATACAGGCTGAGATGAGACAGATGTTCCTTTGAGAACACTCAGCAGACAAACAGTGCTTGACTTCCTTTCAGAATTTCACATTTTTGTTCTCACTCCTCAGTCAGGCAGGTCTTTCTGGGAAGTATTTACAAAATCTTTTTTCCTTCAGTTATATGCTTTCCTAAAAGAAAGCACACCCAAGAGAACACCTATATTTTTTTTCTTCTGAAAGACTGGAGAAAGTACAGCCCTTATTAAAAAGGAAAAAAATCTCGTTTGGGTGAAGGTTAAGGAGGTCGGCCGGGTGTTCTTGCGGCCTCACCAAGAAGTATCTGTGTTGTTCTTTCTCTCTTTTTCCTTGGGTTTAAAGTGCTATGATATTATGAGGAACAACAAAAGGCTTTTACATAAATCATCTGCATGCTAAGGTGGCAGCCGCGCTGAGGACAGAATTAATGTTTTGGGCTCTCCAGCTACAACAGAAAGAAGCCTTTGTTAGCTGTTCGGCAAGGATCCTTCTGTAAGCCATTGTCCTCTGTGAAGTATTCTTCTCCAAAGAAGTAAATTAAGCAGCACTATTTTGACCTTAGATTCACCCCAAAACCGGAGCGAGACTCGCACTCTGTGAACCCCCAAGCACTGTTGGCAGCGCAGCTCTGTGGTCTTGTGAGCGTCGCCTTGCAAGGACCTGGGGCTCTAACCAGGGTCAGGTCTTGGGGTGGGAGAGGAAATCTAGACAAAGCGGTGGCCTCAGGAAGGCAGCAACTGTCCCACTATGACAAATCTCTTTCAGGCAACATTTCTGTTCTTTTACTCTTCTTTCCTCACGGCCTGAAAAATTCCTGTACATGACGGGGGCAATAGTGAATGAGTGAATGAATGAACGAAAGAGTGAATGAAATCCTAAGTGTACTGACCCAAGCAATACCAACAATTGTGCATGTTCAGGACAAAACAATGTTTAAAAATCCCCTTCTGGTAGCATGGCTTCAGTGAGGACAAGAGAGAGATGCTGCTGCCGGAGTATTGGCTCAACTATCATCTCCACTCCCGCACCCCACTCTGCATCTGCATAGCAAAGCACAGCCCAGATTTCCAAGCTCGCAGTGAACAATTCCCTCAGTGACAGTGCTCCTCTTGGTGGCCTGCTGTGACACATTGCTGCAAGTCCAGTGGTCCCTGTACCACAGACTCCTTTTCAGCAGTCCAGTCACCAGAGTCAAGGTAAACAGCAAGGCCCTGTGTGTCGGGAAAAGCAAGACGGATCAATAATAAGAGAGGCACTGGGGTCTGAAATCCCCAGGGCTACCCTCCTCCCTCACCTGAAGGAAAACAGAATATTCTCAAACTGACAGAGGCAGATGGTGTTAACACTAGGGAGAAGAGTCTCGGTCTGATGAGACAGCCCCTTTGCGTGGCGGGGACTTTTGTTTATGAACCTCAAGAGGACCTTTCTAAGAGCAAGGTACAGATGTGACCGACCCCTCATGAAGAACCCAGCGTGTCTCCTTTGCCCTTGAGCAGAGGCCCCAAGTGCACGAGGGAGTCAGCCTCTAGATTCCATAGCAACAAGTCTGCGCAGTGGGGCTTTCTCCGAAACCCCAGACCACCACAGGCCTTGAGAACAGCCTGCCTTGCTTCTCTAGCATGCTGGATGCTGCGATGCAAACAGGAAGTAAAGGGCAAGTCAAAAGTCACGGTGATAACCTAAGGCTGATCCAGTTTGGATGGCCTGTGACAGCAAGATGCCATTCCAAAGCTAGGAAGAACACAAGAACCAAATTCATGGTGTAAGGCATGGAAGGGAATTAGGACCATGGGGCCAACAGATTTGCCCAGGGACGCCCTGGGAGTGGGAGGTGAGCAGAGCTGGGAAGGGCTACAGGATCACACATCCCCAGAGAGGCCAAGGGTAAGAGCATCTCTACGTTTTATAGTGGAGTCATTTCTGAAGCCAACCACAGGGTTTATCAGGCTCATCTAATCAGGAGAAGGGAAATAACACTGATTTGGCCGTGTATTTCCATGTATGTATGTCGGCTTCCCCTGACTCCATGCTTTAGTAAAACATGGCAAGTAGCGACCCTCATTTCTGGAAAATTGCCATTCCTGGGCATCTAACTAGGATGCTGAAATGCAGAAAAAGAACAACACTATGATTATTTTTCATTGCAAAAGTGCACTTTTTCCTTCTCTGCTGTTAGCTTCTTAGCAATCAGTTCCTTCCTGCCCTACCTCCCTCAGTGAATCATAACTCTGTTAAGACACGAGGCTCCCGTCTGACTTCAGGATTTCTCTCCTCTCCTGGAGTCAGTCCTCTGGGACCCCAAATGTAATACTAACTGGCTTGACTATCTCATAGTCATGCACAAAAAATTGATAGAAATAGAGTCACGAGATGTGAAATCACGCTGCAGTTGAGTCCTTGCTGTCTCACTGCCTGGTGCTTCACACGGTAAAGCTGGATGCAGGAGGCTTGATACAATGGAGACGTGATTTTTGGTTGACCGGGAAAGCTGAAGGGCGGGATAAAGGGTTTTCTCTTGTTCGACCAAGACTATTGCTAAGGCAGCGGTTTTGTGCCAATGCTGTCCTTTATAAAGTATGACTTCCTTTAAATTCTCTGTAGATGTGCAAGAGAAAATGCTGGCACAAATGACTCGTGTTTCTGTTAAAATTTTGCAGCCATTTGTCCCAGCAGCCTCAGGAAACGAGTGCAGCATGGAAAGGAATTTAAATATTATATTATTGTTGAGGATTTTTACCTACTAGGGCTACTGTACAACTGGACGTCAATTTTGTGGACCTTTTATCATGTAACTCATCACTAACCATTTGAAATAAAAAAAATTTGCACTGTAATGTGGAGGGAAATGTAAACTCGATAGATTAATCAAGTACATTTCTGCAATATATCAACAAATGTTTGTTGTCCATTTTTATGCCCTAAGCACTGTACTTATACCTGTTTTCTATGGGGAAGGTCTAGTACAAATTATACCATCATCTCTGAACCCTCAAGGAGTAATTTGTTTTTTAATGACACGAGAAAAGAATGAACATAAAAGCAACAGAAGAAAGCACAAAGGATCGATAGGCTTGGCTGCACGGAAATGTAAACCTTCTATTTTCTCAAAATACAAGCTGAGCAAATGATAAGAAGCAAAGTGAAATATATATAATTATCTCACACCAAGGACAATGTCCTTGATATACGATGAGGTTGTGTAAGATGATAAGACATTAAGATTCATGCAGATAAATGGTCCACACACATGATATTCAAACAAGGAATAGAATACTGCTTTATTTGCTTATTTGAAAAAAAATTAACCTAGGCAATAAATATTTTTAAATGTTTGAAGAAATTAACCAGTAGTTAATCAAAGAAATGAAAATTAAAACAACAAAAGACAATTTAACTTACCAGTTTGGCCAAGATGGATTTAATGATGATGAGTGAGAAAGTAACGATCTAGTCTTACAGGAATCTTAGGAGTGAGGACAAAAAGCGATTTCCCTCCTACCTCCCAAGTACAGCAACAAAACAGGAGGGAAATTCTCATCTGTAAATAACAAATGAGAGAATCTTTGAGGAAAATAATTTTTTAATTAACAGAACTGGAAAACTGCAGATGTGGATGAGAGCAGATTGGAGCCTGGGAATGTCTGTCCCTAATGTGGGAGCTGGGAAGAAAACTGGGACTTGGAAAAGGGTTGTGAGCGCCGAGTGGCTCTGTCTGTCTCGTAGGACCCGTCAGCAGGAGCTCAAGCCGCCGCGCCAACACTCCAGGGAGACAACTCCACAGAGACACAGTGCCACGAGGCCTGGGCCCAGCTCTTGGCTGATAGGACACACCCTGGTGGATTTTAGACCATCTAGAAGAGCAGATGGACTGCACATTGTTCAGAAACCCTCCCACCTGAATTTCTAAAGAATATTGCCTGGCAACTGTATCGAGACAGTCTGTTTGTGTTGCTCGTCAGGCATAAACCTGAGCGCCAGAACCATCATTATTCTGGGGGCAAAGCTGACAGCTCTTCTGAAAATCGTGGACCTTCCAGAGTGTTTTGACAAGAAAACCAACGCTCCTACCTGGAAAGGTGAGCCCAGGTTTGCAGGGATGACCAAGAGTCCTCACAAAGTATTATCGTGAATAGGAAACAACTGAATACCAGAGAGCCCAGAGGTCTGCTCCTGGGTTCCAGTTCACATTTCAGCCAAGTAAACTTTAAAAATAGATGTACATAGAACTGAACTTACTCAAAGAAAAATATCAACAGTGCACTCATACGAGACCTTTCTTAGAAGTCATGCTAGCCACCCTCCCAAATAAACCATAAGGCGAATATTTTAGTAGCTGGAAGACTGTGCGTGAGGTTATTTTTTAAGGATCAATTAAATATTGGAAACTATGAATGCTGAAAGAGTAACTCTGGCCTGAGAATATTGACTTGTGACCCTTTGGTCAACAATTAGGGACATCATCTTTTCAGGGCACTTGCAGGGCTGGATAATAAATGTACAACACGATGCCGGGCCTCTGGCTTTCTAAAGGGGAAAAGAAACTATCCGGGTCACTAGAAGGGAGGACAAGCTCTTTAAGAAGCTAATTTTAAAGGCACCAGAATCGTTCCTTTTTAACACACATAAAATAGTTCTGCATTCCCATGAAGCAGGAGTCCTTTGTCTGTATGGTTAAGACTGTGGGTTTACGAATGTAAGCAAGTCATGTGGTTTAGTCCCAAACCCAAACCTACAAAATCAAAGACTAAGGAAAAGTTAATAGAAAAATAAGTCAATAAACAAATGAGTCTGTAATTTGAGAGAATAAATAGTATGTTAACACTGAAGATAGGATAAATCACATTTGGGGTTTAGCCAGGATAAACAACATGAAAATGGAACCCCATCATGAGTAATTAACTCAAAATGAATCATCGACCTACATATAAGGGCTAAAATGACAAAACTTTTAAGAGAAAACATACAGGAAAAGATCATGGTCTTGAATTAGGCAAAGAGTTTTCAGATATGACATCAACCAAATGTTCAGATGGACTTCATCAAAATTAAAAATCATGAAGAAAATGAGATGACTAGCCACCGAGTAAGAAAAATACCTGCAAATCATTTATATAACAAAGGGCTTGTATCCAGAACAATCTATGCAACTAAAACATAAGAAGACAGAATTCCGTAATGAATTTACAAATAGTGCAAAATCGGCAGTGCCCACAGGGACAATGATCAATTGTATTAAACCGAACACTACTTGCTTTTCTCAGGAGAGGAATTTTTACCCACAGTATGACCAGTTTTCCAAAAGTTCACTTTCCTCTCCACAGGCTTGTAAAGATTCTCAGTTAAAGGTAAACACAGGTAAATACGACTCAAACAGAGGAGCAGATGGTGACATCCACTAAATTTCAAAGTCTGTCACAAATTTTTTTACACAACTTCATGAGATTTTCATGACCAAAAAAAAAAAAATGGCATTTAAATATAGACTATTTCAGAATGAAACTTCCTGGCTGTTGCGTAGTTTTCCAAAATTTTCCCAATATTTTTGTATTCTGACTTTGCTCCAGAAATATAAATTCAGCTGTAAATAGGGAGGACAACATGGTTTCCTTGAAGTGTATCTGTGTTGTGACTTTCTACACTGGAAACCTAATGGAAGGCTTCTGTGTACTTTAGGCAGCTGCCTGGATCCTATTCACATCGCCCACATGGGGCCAGATATGGGACGACCTGACCTCCTGTAGTCCGATATTTATTCCTGGATAAAGGCTAACTTCTCTTTGGAAACTCAGAGGCTATTTCTTCTTAAAGCAAGTAACCCACAGTCCCCCTCAGGGTGTAAATGCTGACTGTCTCTCGGCCTGAACCTCAGGAGAGAACTGGGGCCCGCAGCCAGGAAAGCCTGCTCCAGGGGGCTTCCACCAGATGAACTACTTGCTGGAGGGACCACAGTCAGAGTGACTGAGCTTGGTGTGAGATTGGTCCCGGAAGACGGGACTAGACATATCAGGATTCTGCCAGCTCCCCCATGACATGTGATTAGTGACAAAACATACTATTATTTAGTGTGTATCAGACATATTTCATATTTTATTTTCACATAAAGACTGATCGATGATCCCAAATCCTTTACCAGTGTAGTGTTCCAAGCACAGATGTTCTCAAGGGGAGATCTCCCCATCCTCACTATAGCCACCCCAGCAGTACTGACGAGACAGTGCCGGGAAGAACACTGCCAACCACACAGATCCATTACGTGACGCCACTGAGAAATGCGGTGAATGTTTAATTTTTAATTTATTTCAATAAGAGGTACACTGCCATTACTCTATCAAAATACTCCCTCTCACTTTGAACACAGTCATCCCATCGTTCTCGCCACTTTCTGAAGCCGTTCTGGGAGTCTTCTTTCTTGAGCGTCTTAGTTGTACTGTCTTGGCTCCCTCGATGTCTTGAATTGCTTCAAAATGTTTACTTTTCATGGTCATTTCTACTTTGGAGAAGAGCCAGCAGTCTCACAGTGCCAGACCCAATGGATGAGGACTTGCCTTAATGATTTTACAAACCCGCCCTTCTGTCGACGGCACTCAGCGGCAGCAGTCACCGTATTTTTATCACACCTCATAAAGATACTCATGAAGGAGGATTTCTAGAAATGGAAGTTCTGCAGGTTAAATATCACATAGCTTCTCTTGCTGAGAAAACCTACAAATAATTACAGTCCTTTACTGTAATCATTTTTGAACTTAAATCTTCACCATGTGTTGTAATCTAACCCTCGTTCCTACCAGGTAGACTGACCCCAGGAAGACACCGGAAGACACAGTTGTGGCTCACGACACAGGGCTCCTCCTCGTGTAGTTGAGCATCATTTCCACATCTTGTACAAAGGAGAAAGCAATGTGTGTGGCACCAGGGACACTAACCCAGATCCTGCCACCCTAGTAACTAAATCAGCCCTAGCGAGAAGAGACTTCCCGACTCTAAGAAAGCTATAGAGTCTCCACGAAACTGAGCAAACAGTGGAGACAGCTCCCAGAAACGTCTGTGTCCTAAGGAAGGTAAGAGGCTCTTTTCCAAAGATCTTTATCCAGAGAGAAAGCAGAATGTACTGACAAAAATAATTTGACACGAGCACTTCAGAGGTTCTGCATTGATGCACCGGCATAAAAATAATGGACATGACAAAATGTTGAAAGCACCATTCTTTGACTCAACAATGTGAATAACAGAAGCCAAGCTCTAGCCTGTTCCTGACCTCAACTGCCACCTCAGGGGACACACTCGGTAACAGGCTAAGATTCAAGGATAAAGAGGTGATGTTGGTTTTGCACATTGCTTAAGATATTTTCTTAAAAGCAGAGTATTTCATGAGTTTTTTAAAGGAGGCTGAAAATATCATAATGTTATATAACCAGCCACAGCACACAGCCTACATCCACTCTTACCAAAGACTGAGTCTCAGAATTTCAGGATAAGATAGTAACTCAATATTCACCTTGCAATCTTTCCCCAGCTTCCTTCCTGGGCAAGGGAAAGACATTTGAATTTAGTGAAAAGTCCTGAATCAGCACTGAAGACAGCGTCATCCAAGACAGATGCTCTATGATCAGATTAAACCATATCACTAAAAAGGCTTATCTGATAAAGCACGAGATTCTGATATGGAAGGGCGATCAAGGAAATAAGCAGCATGTTAAATATTAAGCATTCTTGGAATGTGAACACTGTGTTAGAGGTTACAGCATCATAGGAAATGAATCTTGCAAAAAGAGCCCAAGGTCTTTGGCTCCAACGCCGCTAAGGCACCAAAATGTCGAAGTGTGTATATGGCTCCAGCGCAGATACCAAAATGAACCCCATCTGTGTGAGAACACTTGGCTTCTCAAAGCCCCAGAATCTCTATCCCAGCTCCAGCACCATCACCTCCAACACCTCCAGCTCCTCAGGGAAATGCAGTTAAATCCATCACCTGGGCAACATCTAAAAAAGGCTCCCCTTGGATTGTCTATTTGTTCTTTTTCTCCTGGTCCTGGGAACTGAACGTCAGGCCTGTGCACCGAGCTACGTCGCCAATCCTTTTTTTTATTTTTTAAAACAAGTTTCGCTAAGTTGTTAAATTGGCCAGGCCAGGGTCAGACTCACGATCCTCCTGCCCGGATAATATTATTGGATTTCTCTGGCCTTCCCTGATTCTACCACAAATATCCACCCGACCTATTTATCCTATAGATACCTACCGAGGACTCACTATGTTCTGGGCACTTTTGAAGATGCTAGAATGAGAACTAGCGGCTAGCAGGCCTTGTCCCCTGGTCAAGCATTAGACCCACGACATCAGTAAGATTGAGTGGATTTATTTTTCCTGCTTCAAGTCCACCTTTTGCCTTCTCCTAACACTAGGACAATCTTTATGTCTCTATCACTCTACCTCTATAGCGCCTGATTACCCCTCCTTAAACAATAATGATCAAAATTTCCATTTCAGGAATTTTCACTCTCAACTACCAACCAGTAGAGCCACCTCCAATCCCCTGTATACAGCATCCAACTTGCTACTCGCTTTCTCAAATACATCTACCAATTGTACACCACTAAAATCTCTATAACCCATGATGAAATAAGATCTTTTGTGATATACAATATACCCTGACCCTAAAAACACTAGACCTCTTCACTTGCAACTTGATAATATAGAAAAACACATGCTGATCACCTTTGCATTCAAATACCCTCCTCTTCCTTCCTTCCAAGACATCTGAAAGCCCAAATTCTTCACAAAGATATGTCAACTATCTCTACAATTAATCATTTTGTGTGTTTTTACCTGAAAGAAATTCCCACCTTTCTAATAATGTGAGTGTGTGCATTCTTTAGTCTACTCTGTGGTAGTGCGAGTCATTTCTTATGAATAGAATTACTGAGCAAATAGTCATTGACATTCACTACTTTAAGTGTGAAGGGTAAAAAACGGGACACGAAGGAGGACATTCTCCTGCCTCTTCTGCCACTTGCATGAAAAATGATGACTTAGAGTAATGCTGGCAAACCTATGGCTACTTGGATGCTGAAAGTTCTAAAAGGTTTGCCCTCTCGATTTAGAGGATGAGCTGGCAGAGCAGGACTACCACGTGCAGACTTCTCATCTTGATTTCATCTGGTGTTGGGTTATGAGATTTATGGAAGGGGGCTGGAGGGACTTCTGCGAAAGGTGCAGGGCTCTTTTGTGTATTTTTATTGACTAGAACAGTAGGCTCAGAAAACTCAGTGTAAGGCACAGATGATCTGCTAGGACTTGGCCCTGCACCCTTCAAAAACCACTCCACATCTCTGCAGCACAACTCTTTTTAGCCAAGGTAAAGGTGGGGTGGGCAGGTGCTATGGATTACAATCCTGGCTTTGAGTTGCAGTTAGGACTTAGAGGTATAAAGAAAGATAATGGAAGAAGTACTTGTGAGGAAGATGTATGTGTTGAGAAGACAAAGAGGCTCAGTAGTCTCATCCAAGAGATATTTGTCAATTGAGAATTCAGTCAGTGCCCATAATGTGATGGCACACCTCAAACTTCCTCTCAAAAAAATGCACAAAACATTGGTCTACACATATGTGAATTTGCTATTATCTATATTGACCCTAAAAACATTACAGCCTCTACATCGCTATAGTTGGTAAGAAAATGAACTAATGCTCAAGCAATAAATAAGAAAATGATTAAATAATGCCAAGCACTTGGAGAACTTGAATTCACATAAACCTTGAAAGAGAAGGGAGAAGAGATCCTATAATCTGGAGTCCTCGTGTTACATCATGAGGGGTAAATCAAGATATCTAGGTTGGGATTCTAACCGAGTCTGGCCATAGACCTGACTTTTTAGTGCCCTGGCTTGTTTATGTGACAGGAATGGGTATCTTCAAGAAGCTACAAAGTCACCACATTGAAGATGAAAGTCCATGGATACAGAAAGGAAATGAAGATTTTGCTTAGAGAAAGACAGTGTCTTTCTTGGTTATGGAGATGTTGCTAACTAAGGGAGAAAAAGGTAGCATTGTTGCCATGAAGAATTCCCGCTTATGATGATTGTATTCTAGCAATAATATCAGGCTTTTCCTGCAATGTAGAGACATACTCCCTCAGGAATGTGTCCTTGGGCGTCAGGTGCAAGAGCCATCCAAGGGATGGACTTCTCTGAATTAACACCAAAAGGACCATTATTGTTCATCAAGCTTACAATTCACTTCCACAACCCAGTAAAAGCTTTGTAAGCAGCAGCGTCTAAAACACAGCCAGATTCCATTACAGTTAGGTCAGATCCATAAAAATGGATTCATCTTTATAGCTATCCTACAATGGAGAGTCTGAAAGAAGATGACAAACAGGACTTATTTTGGCCCTTGCAGGCCCTTCACCTGGATGTCCAGAATAGCCTCTGAGATGGTTCCCTCTCTCCCCTTCCCCACCTTCCAGCACAAGATTCCTGCTGCAGCTGGAGAGCCCTCTAAAACACGACTGTGATTATGCCTCCGCGTGGTTCCCAGCCCTGCCCTGGTAGGGTCTAAATTCCTTCTCCCTGTACTTCCTGTCTTACTGCCCACTATTATCTTAGTCTGAAGTTCTCCAAACTGGATTACCCAGTGCATTTTGCACAAGTGTTGATGGTTGTTCCCTCTTCCCAGTTGCAAGTTCTTTGCATATCTTGCTCAATCCTTTTGTGAATGCTTTAGAAATACATCCACAAATCTTTTGATGTGCCTCCTTTAAGAGATGGAAACTAATTCCTTCCCCGTTGACTGTGGAATGGAAAGACTTAGTAGCTCACTTCTAAAGAATTAAATGAAGCAACAATGCAATTAAGTAGAACATAAAAAGCCCCCTCTCTGTGGCTCAGGCAAGCCCATGGGTGACCCTCATAGTGAACGACAGAGATTTCCTCCCAGCTGCCAGCAAAGTACTGAGGCCTCTCGCTGAGAGCCCCCAGAGTGAGCCGCATGGAAGCAGGTCCTCCAGCCCTCTCTAGATAGCCACCACCAAGAGGTTGTCTACAGCCGCCCTAAGATCAAATGCCTCCTCCGCAAATCTCCCTTGGCCCACCTGGGTAGAAATAGTGTCTAAAACCATAGAAGATGGGGTCTTATCTCTCTTGCAGGATTTCACACCTCTGTACAGTGTGTGACATTGTGACTTTTACCATTTTCTCCCCTCTTAGAGTGTAAGCTCCTTGAAGACAGGGTCCCCACTTTTTCTTCTTAATATCTCATCACAAGAATTGGTCGCACTGAAAAAAAGAATGTGGCAAATATTTGTTAAAAGAAATGAGCAATCAGATTTTCAATTAAAATTTCTTTCCTTGATTGATAATCTATTCGTATTTTTTGCTTCTGCATTTGTAAGGAGGTCTGTGCAACCAATGAAGTAAGAAACAATATAACTCTTGTTTTTACAAAAGAAGAAAACTGCTTAGGTTAAAAAGAATGAGTGTACTCAAATCTTCCAAACAGATTAGGGAAGAGGAATTAAAATATCAGCATTTTTGTGTTAGTCTTTTGTCCAAAACTGAGAGAGAATTGAAATTAGGGGCAAGAAATGACTATGTTCCTAACCAAATAACAAAATCCTTGCCAATTGTTTTCCAAAGGAAGGCAGAAACTTTTCCCTCCCATATTGTTTGTGGACTGATGTCATCCCCTAGACTATTGCCACCTTTTTTACTGTGGTGTCCCCCAAATTGTACAATATTAACCAAACGTCAACAACAACGTATGAAAAACATTCCCAGTTTTGACAATTCATATCTAAAATCCAGTCTCCCCATTTCCCGTGAGTAATGGAAAATGTGAAAGCTGATTAGGAATTGAGCATGCAATGTTCAGAGCATTTGGCTTTTAAAAATGAGAGCACAAAAATCACTATGCTTTGCTGGAGCGCCCCAGATATAATTAAGTAAAGGGACAGATTCTTCCTGCCAGCCCTTGTCTTTGCCACTGGAAGAGGAAATGCTGTCAAAGCCCTTCTCTCTGCTTCATTCCTAAAAGGCCTATTATCAACCAACGTTCAGTAGTCAGCAAAGCTCAGATTTGGGCAGGGTCGGCCCAAGTGGACAACCCGTAGCTGCCTCTTATGCAACCAAGTTTGATCCTTGATCTGAAACAAGCATAATAAACCAGCTGAGACATCTTGTACAGGGGCAATTATTTTATAGTAAATCGGTATCCATTTACAGATGATCGTATACCGTAAACCTTTTATTTATGTGTGGACGTATAAGACAGTGAAGCGCCCCTTGCCAAGCAGCAACAGCAACAAAAGAATGGCAAGCAGCTGGGCTCCGGTTGTTCCCGTCTGCCCTCCGATGTTCAGATAGCATCTTTTTCTGTTCGAATTTTTAATGAGAAAAAAAAAAAAACATGCTGCATTCTTAGTTTCCAAAGCACGTCCTTAGATTTTTTTGACTATCATTCTTTTGACTATCATTCTTCCCACTCTCAAAACAGGGTCACGTTTTAAGTAACTGGAAATCATTTGAGTGGTGATATTCCACCCTGCCAGGCATTAGATTATAGAGCACCTTGGCATTGTTTTCTATAGTAGATAAATGAAATAAAGGTTTGGGCAATAATTCAGGGAATTTAATCAATGTTGGCCATCAATACAGGTGATTCAAGACAGTATAATTTTAGTTTTGGTAGTAAAAGTGTTCAGCCTGGATTTTCAGATAAATAATTCTATATTTCTCTCTGTTAGTGTGGATAAACCTTTAGGGGAAAGAGGGGGGAGGTATATTGTTTTTCGTTAGGCACATCTGCCACTCAAACTGCCTCTCTGGGAAGCAGCACATTCCCTCCAAACCAAACCAATGGACCCTAATACTCTGATGCTACTAGGTTTCCCTGTGAGCAGTGAATCTCGGCTCCCCACCCTGCCGTTGTAGTTGGCTTGATCAACATCACTTCAGCCCTACTGAAGTTTAACTGCAGAAGAAGCTCAACCACAGCACAGTTACAGAAAATGAACATATGAAAATGAGGACAAAAGAAAAACAACCTCACATCAGCATTCGGAGGGAAGCCAAGAGGGGGAAGCCAAGAGCTAAGAACTCAGTGAGGAACTCCAGCAGGCCCACTGGGGTCCGGAAAACACTCCAAGGAATGGCTACATGTGCCGAGTGTGGGCGTAACAGACACTGGCCACTGGTGATTCTGACAGGCTCTTTTAAAAATACGTACAAAGGACTTTCCCGAAAGCAATTAAAGATACACCTAACATGTCTTCAGTATAAGTCAAAACTTCTACTCACGGAGATGAAGCCACTGTCGAGATGACCCTGGATCTGGGTTGCCTGGGACAACTCTGGGTCATGCTTTTACTCTAAACAAAGTGCCTGTTTGGACAACAGATTATATAGCCACTGAAATTTTTAATGGATTACCATTTAAGAAGAAAGAACAACGATATAATGAATGCATATTTAATCTAAATCTATCTCATCTACTTCCTACATTCTGATATTCCCCAGTCTCAAGGAGGGTAACCAATGAATGTACAGGTGTCAGCAACGTTTCCTTCTCTCTCTCTCTCTCTGTCTCCACTAACACACACACACACACATACGCACACACACTCACACACCGTGCACACACCCACGTCTTTCTGGTGGTGCTTTATGCCTTTACGTACTTGCCTAAACCTTCTCCCAAACACAAATTGCTTCTTGTCTGCCAATCAATCACTTTATCCAATACCATGATAAGACTTGAGTGTCTTTCTCTTACTGACCCCCCTTCATGCTGTTTCACTGGGCCCAGACCCTAGAAATAAAAATACATGATTTAATGTGTATTGTACCGTTTTGTTCAGAAGTAGCTGTAAGTTGGGTTGAAAGTGCATAAATAGTGAAAAAATACACTACCCGAACCATGGTGCACTTGAGAACAAACATTCTGGCCGCTGGCCCATGGTTTCTTCACACCCGGCAGAAAAGGCTTGGAGAATAAATACCTCCATCCGGGGGGCCCACCCCATCTTTCTGCCTCAGGGGCACTACTTTGGATACTGTCTGGCTACAAAGAAAATGCCTTGGCCTTGTTTTTCTTATCTATTTTTAATTTCCTTTATTTTACTGTGAAGTTTTTGCAATCCCAAAATCCTTCTGCCACAAACTGGAGAACATGTGAATAATCTAGAAAGGTTCTTGCTTGGATAGATCTTAAAATTTAGATGAATACAGAAAACAGGAAGCATGTATCTATAGTACAAAATGTGATGTAGCTACCATGAAGCAGCTACAAAGTGCTTCTAAGGTCCAAAAGAAGGAAGAACTCACTTCTATCGGTGCAGGGATGGTAGAAGGATGGGCAGTGGAGAGCAGCAAATTTGCTTGCAGGTCATATAATGAGGTTATATGCTGCCAAGCTGTGGGGAGAACACGCAGCCAGAGGGAGTCACTTAAGTACAGGCACAGCGTTGGAAGTTGGAGAGTATGATTGGAATAAAAGTTACTCAAACCAGCAGAGTGACTATTTAGCAGTGAGATATGGCCTATTAAAAAGGGTATATTTCTTATATGTCTTTTCTATCTGGGGAGATCAGGTTGAGAAATGAAAGCATATATGTTCACAGCATTTGTGTGTATTTGCGAGTGTCCCCACACTTTTATTAAAAGTGCACATAATTTCTGAATGCTAGTTTACAAAGCACAGAGCCTGAATGATCTACTCCTGAACACATTTTCACAACAGCCACTTTCTACTCAGATAAAGAGGACATCAGCCAGAAGCCTGGAGGAGACCCGCTCTGAGTCACGGATTCAAATTACATGTGAAGGAAGCAGGAAGTCAGAAGACCCCCGCCAGACCCACTGTCCTGTGAAACCTCCTAAATCTGAGTTCAACATTTCAGATCTAAGAGTCACCCTGCGCCTGAGGGTCAGATGCAGGAGGGCGGGGAACACAAGAGAAGCGATCACAGTGTCCAAACCAGCAACCACAGTTCCTTCTGGATTTGGTAACAGTCTTGCTTTTCCCACTCTAAGTCTCAATCAGTTTGATTGATGTACGAACTCTTCCTCTGCCTCCTCCCCGGGGAGGGACAGGAGTACAAAGTGCAATACTGCAGATGGAAAGTGGTTTTATACACACCATCTTAATTTTCAATGATGGAGAAAGAAGAAAAAGAACGAGAATTCTAAGTAGCAGAGAAAGGTTCAAGGTTAATTTGACTGGCAATATATGAAAAGCCACTTACCTCGGGCCATTTCAGATTGCCCCTTATTCTCTCCACAGTGAATGAAATGATTCTTTCCAAAGACAGAGGGATCAACTGATGACGGCCGCTATTACATATTCATACCCCACTTTACATTCTGTAGCTTACTTGGCAGGAATTCTTGCAAGTCTCTTCACAGATGCCCTGGTGGAGGGTGAGGGCAGAACTCGGGGAGCTCTGGGCAGCACCTTTAGGGACGGAGGGACGGAGCTGGGACAGGAGGGCAGGGAGCCTGGAGAGACCACACCTGTGGCGCAAGGCGAGGTGATTCTCCGCAGGCCTTCCTGCCTCAGTGCTTGTTGGAGCGCACTTTCCAAGACTGAGTGCATTATTTAAGGACACACATTGAAATCCACGACTTTAGCAATAAAAGTGCTTCACGGTTCTAGCGTGAGGTTGAAAAAAGTCTTTTTCTTAATTCTAATTTTTTTATTTTATTTTATTAGAACATGTTTGTAGTACATGAAATTTACATTTCTCTTAGGGAGTAGGTCCATGTTCATAACATATCTTGATTCTTTTTTGTTCCTCTTCCCCTTCCAACACACCCCCTTCTCTCCTTCTGTAGCTCCCTTTTCCCCATTTTCATTATTATTGTTAATATTATTGTTTTAGTTCATATTTACTGCATATAATGTTTACACTCTCTGTGGGCATTTGGTATATGTACATGACACATCTTAAATCTTTTTACTTCCCCTTTCCTTCCCCCTCCCCTCATCCTCGGTCTTAGACCCCTTCCCATTTGCAAAAGATTTGTATCCTTGTTTTCGTCTAGCAAACCTTTATTTTGTTCTTTATTTACACTTAGCCTTACTCAGATGAGAGATACCATATAGTATGCATGTTTGCGGTACCTAATGATTACCTTCACCATGGGGAGTTGGTACACGTAAAAATCATTGTCTGCCTTAAAATTATACCTATATAATTACAGATATCATTAGGTATATTTTAAAGCACAAAAATATCACTATATAATATATATAATACATCAAAATTATCTATGTTAAGGATGATTTCTCCATCCTAGAGAAAGTAAGGAAGATTTTCTTTTCTTAAAAAATTAAGATTGAAAAAGTAAAACAAGAACAATTCCATCATGAGTTTCTACGTGCACTTGAGTTTCCCATTGCAATGCAACTAACACGTATGATCCCAACGAAACTGGGGTCCAGTCAATTCTCCCAATACTCATTGTACGACAGGTACAGGGCTGGCAAGTTTCATCCCCGTAGAAGCCGGTCAGGTCATGAGTCCCGGACATAGCCAGAAACAAGAGTTCCTAAATACAGCCCACACGGGAAGCTGAAAAGAAAACGCAATGGCTGAGTGCGTGCTCTTCCCGACTTGGACAGGGAAGGTTTACTGAGGTTTACTGAGGCAGAGTCATTAGCTCCACGTTTGCAAGCCATTTGCTCTCCCCCTCCGCACCCCAGCTATTCAGTGACATGGCCAGTTGCCAGCCTGCTATTCATAATTAACTCTCTTCCTTCAAGGTCAGTGATAGCCCTCCCGTGAGGACGTGCGGACCGGGCTGGAGGCAGGGCATGACTCAGATAAACCTGGGAATGTTGACCTCGCATGCATCAGTGTAATTAAAAGGTGTGCCTGAGCCCAAGCCAGCTGTTGCTTCCTTACCGTCCCGAGCTCCCGGACACCTCTCCTCAGATGTTCTTCACAGGCCGGTAGTTCAGGCAGTTTTAGAACACACTAAAAAACTGCATGAAGTTAATAAGAGTAAATCAGCCCAAGCTGATTACTAAGTTACACTTTATAATCAATTTTTAAAGTTTTTAAATTGTATATACTGCTAGATGATATAAAGTGTATTCAAATGCTTTAGGCGTCACTCAGTTCTTGGAGTTCTTGACACATGGTGGTATTTCCTGAAAATATTTTCCTTACAAGTATTTGGACCACAGCTATTATCAGTGCTAACAATTGTTATTAGGAGTTTCATTGGTACTCGCTAATATATAACGGAGAGGGAGGAAGATGAGGGCGAGAGAGAGGGAGACTGATTCCCAGTGAAACTGTTCTATGGTAGTCTTCCCTCACCCTAAACATCGCATCTAGATGCAAGGATGCACTTTGGTGTGGACAGGGCACTCAAGAACGCCGCTATGGAATAAGAAACAAAAGTTCTTACTCAAAGAGAGTAGTTGATTCATCTTAGTTCATCAGTAAATCAGATTGAAATGGTCCAACTTGAAAAAGAAAACACACTTAAAATCTTAGAAGTGTGACTTGATAAATTCATTTTGAAAAACATCCGTTTAAGGGTTGGGGGCTTAAAATAATAAGAGCGTCAAAAATGCTCACATCACCCAGAATGGTAAGACCACAAGTGAGTAAACAAACGGACCTCCACCTGAGGACAAGCCTTGTCCGGGTGGTGTCTACTGTGGTTGCTCAGATATCGGTGAGGGTAGGGACAGTGCTGCTGGAAGAGGCATAATTAATAGTCATCAGGTAATTCTGTAATCTCCAATGTACGGCCCAGCTGCTCTCGTATTATTATTTTCCTGGCCATTCCCCATTCCCCAGCCTTTAAAATACTACAACTTATCCATAAAATGAAGACCATAAAACCTACCACTAGACTTGTGAGGTTTAAATTAATATAAAACTTAGCACTATACCTAGTCCATGGTAAATTCTCAGCAAATGAACGCCACTATTATTGCTACTCTGTGTATTACATTTTAGTATTAGCCATGAGGTGATTTTTTTGGTAAAGATGTGTATTTAAACAGACCCTTCTCTCTCATGCAACCAAAGAGCATGTACTGGATTTCTCTTGTGTTCCAGGCTCTGTGCTGAGCTGAAAGATTGGATCCCAGGTGACTTGAGTGAATGTTAGCAGGCACGAGGCTAACTGTGGCTACACAAGGACAAATGCCACATGACTTCTTTTATATGACGCATTGAAAATGGCAGGCTCAGAGAGACAAGAAATAGAATGGCACCAGCCAAGGGCTATGGGGAGGGGAAATGGGAGGATGCTGTCCCCAGGTGTAAAGTGCCAACAGGGATAAGGCTGAAACCTGCTATGCTATAGGTATAAAGACAAGCAGCTGATAGAGATGTGTTGTATAACACTCTACCTATAGTCAACAATACTGCACTTTATACTTAAAAATGTTGAGAAAATAGGCTGGGAGTTTAGCTCAAGTAGCAGAGCACTTGCCTAGCTAAGTGCACAGGCCCCGAGTTCGATTCCCAGGGCCCCCCCACACACATACAAAAAAAAATGTTAAGAAAATAGATTTCTCATTAAATGTTCTTACCATAATAAAAATAGCTTTTTCAAGTTGATTCTGGCTAACAGAGTTGTGAGATTAAAGACCAAGCTAGGCAGTTCCAATTCATAACTTCAGAGGTCTTCCTAGCCCAACTTCTAGAGAAAAACGAGGATTCAGGTAGACTCCAGGTAAATATTAACCACAAGGGAGTGTCTGCAGTCAATTCAGGTAAACCTACAAGCATCTGAAAGTCAGGAAAATGAAAATATACATTCAAAATGGAAAGAGAGCCTCAGGCAACACTGAGCCATGAGGCCTGGGGTTACTCCCCTGCCAAAGCTTTCCAAAGATGAAAGCGTAGTCACCCAACCCAGGCCTGGACTGCATCATCTTGGCACCCACGCTGCTCCACTGTCCACCCCTGCTCCACCCCACGGTCTCCTGCAGCTCACGTGCGGCCTGAACACACTCACCTGCAACCCTGCTAAGCACACGCGGGTGTGCTGGCTGATAAATCAGTGTCAGGAATAGCTTTAGCAAACACATTAAGCCTTGAAGAAAAAAAAATACGAATGACTAGCTTTTGTGGCCTTTGATAGCAGCAATTTTTACTGTCTTTAATCATACTCTTTGATATCATTCCCTCAAATAGTCCAATTTTATTCACAATAAAATGTTGCCATATGCAATACCACAATCTCCTTATAATTATTCATAACATTTTGGGAGAATTTTCACTGCTTTTGTAACTGTGCACACCTTCTCAGTCTCTCACTTTTACGTTCTGAACGTTGGAAAAAAGTCTGAGTCTGCTGAGTCCTCCCTAGCTACCCACAGCATTTTACTAAAATATTGTATTTCCCTTTTGTGTCCCCTGTGTTCGTCACTTGAATGTCTAACACACACTTTTAAATTTCATCCCATATCGGCATTATTGTTGATGCCTTCAGTTTAGATCCTATCTTTGAAAGTATTCCCAAAAAATCCATATTGGTATCAAAGCAGGAGCAATTTATGAAAGGGAAACATTACCAACAATGTGAAGAATGAAATTTAATTGTGAATCATAGAACTATGGAAGTAGCAGTCTGAAAGCTAAATAGTTTCCATATATGACCTCCTTTACTCTTGAGGACACTCTTCACACCCATTTCACAGGTGAGAAACTGAGGCTGGGAGACATTAAGCAGTTTGACAAAGCTAAGACAAAATTCAGAATCCATCTGGTTCCAGAACCTAGCCGCTTAAGCATAACACCATGTGCAGAAAACTTTATGTGTTCTTTTAAGCACGAGCTTTTGTTCAAAATACTTTTCACCACTGAAGTAGCCAAATGAAACCCACACATAATGGAATAAAGGCTTTGGCACTTTTAAGCCCCTTTAAACTTTCATGCCTTTCTCTTCTAATGTACCCCCTTGCTACCAACTGGTTTCCATTCAGTCACAGCGAGAGTGCAATAAAAGACGCAACAACACAAATGACACTAAAATACCACGTGTGGCCACAGCAGAAACCGCAGGAACACGGCACAACATGAAGGCAAGGTCCGAAGCCCTCCCCTGTGGCAGCAGCTGCCTGCCCGGCACCCTGGCTTCGCAGCAATCAGCCACACACCGCAGCACTCTGTGTTTCTGCCCACAATGAAATTTCCATCTCTAAAATGTTATTATGGACTTCGCAGAACAATCCGCATAAGGTCATATTTGCATAAGTCAAGTATTCCACAGTCTGTACTGCATCTTTACCTAACGCAGGATTAAATCACCATTGTGGACTGTGATTAGCCCTCCAGATTGCCCTAAATGCCAGCCAGCATTCGCTTTAGGAGGAGTGGCTGGAAAACGCAGGCTGCAAACCTCCAGCACTCGGAAGTCCTGGAGCTCAGCAGCCATTCAGGAGAGAACGAGGACTCGCCAGGGTCCTTCCATGTAGGAGGTCACCACAAACACAGCCAAGTCAGTGCGTGTGTTGGTGCCAGGGAGGGGGCTCCGAAGGGCCATGCATGTGCTCAGAATGGCATCCGTGAGATGCACTCTTCAGCCCAGTGACGTGCAAAGCGAATCTCCACAAGTCCTGGGCCCTGCTCCAGAGCGCTGGAGGAATGAGAAAGGCCAGTTAGTGAGGCTCCAGGGCTTTGATCACCCTTCACCCGGTATGAGTTCACTTTTAACTGTTCAACATGCTGGGATTCCACGCATGGTTTGATGGGAGAGAGCATCTGCTGCTAATATGAAGGTAGAATGCCACTAACTCAGGGCACCTCCTACCTTTTATTGGTATGAGGGTGGTAAGAATGTGAGATTCGGTAATTTGCTCAGGGAATCAAGGATGGAAAGTAGCAAAACCCAGACAGGAACCCAAATATTCAGATTTCTGGTCCAGTGCACATCCCTCCCCATCTTGAGCCTTCGTCCACGTTTGCTTCATTCTGCAGCAACCCTGCAATGTGCATTGTCACTTTTTCCAACATTGGCAAACATGTAAGTATATGAGGTACACAAATAATTCTTTCATGAAATCTTTTAAAAGTAGGCAGATCTATAAGCCGTACGAGGTCCTTGGAACAAAGTACCTTTGGTGGGGATAAGGTCTAAGCACACACATTTGACTCTGTCTAGACTACGCCTTCAGTAATTATCCTGAGTAGTATTCTAGGATGTACCAAGGACATGCACACCTTCCATCTCAATGAAGAAATTGGCCCTCTGCGAAAAGGTGGAAAACTACTTATCCTGCTAAGAATGTAGAATTTCGTAGTTTGCTGGGTATTTACAGATCATCTAGTCCAGCTCTTTCCATCTACAATGAGACAAACTGGAACCCAGAGACATTAGACATTGTAAGGCTGTTAGTATCTACACCAAGACTGAAAATCCAGTCTAGTGGTCTTGCGCCAGCTCTTTGCCCACAACAGAATCTGGGTGTGGGAAGAAAACCAAGGGGTCTCACAGAGGCTCATACTTCCAGGCTTGTGGTGGCCCAGATAAGCTGCACACATTACACACATCACGTGTGAATACTTGCTGCTCATAACAAGCTCATTTGCTGGGTGTCCGAGTGCTGCCAAGCACCTCTAAGGACCTTTGCTGTCCAACTTCATAAATCCTCCTATTCTCCTTCACAGGACTTATCACAATGTTATGGTGTTTATTTTGTTTATTAACACATTTATTTGTCTACTCCCTAATGAAAATTTAAGCTCCATGAGGGCAGAGGCTAGTTCTGTCTTGTTTGACATTGTCCTTTGCTGACCCCTTAACACAACATCTAGGACACAGAAGAAGTCAAATGAATGGGCAACAAAGTAAATGAATAAGTGATGGAGAGACTCTCACTATCCTGAAAGGGCTTCTATTTTTACACTTATTACATAATATTTACACTGTGCCTTCAGAATTTTGTCTCCCTTTAAAAACTAGGAGCTTTCTTGAGAGTAGTGTCTAAGCCTTATTTGTACCAAGAAGGCAGTTAATAAATATATGTCAAATAAATTAATTTATGTATTCATTCATTAATAAAACCTAGTAGTCCTGGACATAGAATAAGTGTTCAAATATACATACTTCTTGCTTGATTGACAAAACCCCATAAAAATAAATATTTTCATGGTGATATTTTAGACAGTCATCCACTACCACAAAAATCTAGTGTTTTTATAAGAACTTGAAAAAAATCTTGTGATATAATCTCTCTTAATTTTACTCTTCTCTCTTCTCTTGCTTCTCCACTTGTTGCATCAGAAATATACACACTTTGTGGAATAAGGTCTTACTAAGTGCAAAGAGAAAGCAAAATTCTATACACATCATTTCAAGTTCATTGACTCATAACTTCAAAAACCAAAAAGGGGTCAAGGTTCAGGGTAACCACTTACAATTGTGAGCACCACAGCAGGTAATAAAATACTCACTAGGGCTACTGTTTATTGGATTTGAGAAGGTCATTCCAAGCTTGGCTCAAGGCTAAGTACCTAAGTGTATCATGGGCAATGCCTTGGGCTCACCCATACTTTTTAAGAACATCTTTGTAAAGTAGATGACAGCTGTGGGAAACAGAACGCTACACACACACACACACACACACACAAACACACACACACATCCATCTTTTCCACTAACATTTTAGCTTCACTTTTGAAATGGCGCAAGGTCTATACTGCCAAATGGAAACATAACAGAGTCACTTTCTCAACAGTTATCGCACATGAAACAGCAACTGAAGTTAGACTTTGATCTTCCAACCATATTCCAGGAGGTCTGAAGGAGTATGCACTCTCTGGCAGCTGGTGGGTGTGCGTGTGTGTGTGTGTGTGTGTGTGTGTGTGTACATATAGCACATGTATACTCTGCCATTAACTGTTTGCTCAGAGAAAACAAGGAGCAGATTTATAATGAAATTTATCACTGATTTCAAACACTCCATTTCATGTTATCATTTTATTCTCTTCACCACACACCTTGCTAAATTGATATGTAAGCTGCTTTCTCTTCCTGTCTCTTCCCATCTCTTGATGAAGAAGCTGGCGAGCCATGAACTCACCCTGAGTTAGGCACATGACAGAAATGACACTGGCACTGTATCTCAAATCCTGAGTGGCCAAAGGCTGGCCGTCCTGAGGGTATATCACCTGTGGGATGACTCCTCTATGGAGGGCTCAATATCCAGCAAATTGGAGGTTCCACATAACTGGGTCACATACCATTTGTTTATGTGCAGTGATTTGGAAGAGTGAGCCTGTTGACAGCCAGGATAGAGGAGGGGCTGAGGACCTGCTTCTTACAGCTCTCCTCAGAGGAAGGACAACACAGGCAGAATCAACAGGACACAGAAGGAAGCTTTAGCATCAGGGGATTCTCAGCATGACAAATCTTGTGTTCATCAGCATTCCATTGCTGTAATAAAATGCCCAAGAGAATCAGTCTACAAAGAGGAAAGGTTTATTTTAGCTCACAGTTTTAGAGCTTTCAGTCTGTGATCTTTTGGCTCTGTGCCTTTGGACTGGCGAGGCAGCAGATCATGGCAGTTGAATGTAGTGCAGCAAGTCTGTTCACCTCTTAGCTGAGAATGAAAGAAAAGAAGAGATTGGAGTCCCCCTTTCTCTTTCAAGGGCATGTCCTCAGTGACCTCCATGTCAGTAGGCTCCATGCCAGTAGGCTCAATCCCTTAAGGTTTGCACCACATTCCCATGCCACCAAGCTGGGGACTAAGATGCTAACACATTCATAGGCCTTCCGGGGCATTCCACACCCAAACTGTCACGGGCTCCTTTAGGCACTTTGCCTCCCAATGTCATCCTCAGTAAACACCTGACTGAAACCTGTAGTGGGGGGAGAGGGAGCGAGAGAGAGAGAAGGGAGGAGAGAGAAAGAGAGGAGGAGGAGGAAGAAGAGGCAACAAGAAAGGCTAATTCGCTAAAAACTAGTCTGCTTAGGCAAACCCCCTACCAAAAGTACCAAGCTAGGAGGAAGAGTAAGACAGAAGCCAGTCTATCTCTTAGTGCAACACCATGCAGTTCAGAACTCCTCTGGGGCCCTGGGTCTTCCCCTGATGGTCTTCAAAAAGCACAACCTTGTTCTCATCAGGGGGTCGTGTTAGCACCTGGCCGTAACACTTATGCTCAGAAGCACCTAGGGAAATTTCTGAAGCATTTGAAAGCCTATGTGAGCATCTTGGGACAAGTGAAAATTTGAGTTGTTACAGTTAAAGTGCCTCCATGTTTAGGGAGGCCTGAAGAAATTCAGAAGGTGTGCTTCTATAATGGGTAAAAAATCTAAATGACCTCCAAATATATGTGTGTCGGGATCTATCAGCCACATGATCCAGTTCAGATTGCATTTTAACAAAAAGCGTTAGCTGCTGTCCAGTGCAGACAATACACCGCACCTACTACTTTGAGATTAAGAAGTTGTTTTGAACATGGTTCTTTTATATATTGAACACGGTTATTTCTTTGCTTTTTTTATAAGGACATGTTTGCAGTATATAATGTTTACATTCCTTACACGGAGTTGGTATGTGTACATAACATATTTTAATTCCTTTTTCATCACCTCTTACTTCCCCTTCCTCCATCTCTGGATCCCTTTTCTCTTTGAGAAAGATTTACCTCCCTACTTCCTATTATCTATCTTTTATTTTGCTTTTTATTTATAATTTGGGTTTCTCATATGAAAGAAACCATGCCATAACTAAGCTTGTGTGTCTGACTTATTTCTCTTAACATTGTGAACTCAAGGTGCCCCATGCAAAGGAATACATTTGCATACATTCATACGTAAGAATACTGCTCTGATTAGATGAATTAGATTTCTCACAATTCTAGATATTGAAGTCACTGTCTTTAACCAAGTAAGTCAGTTTAAAGGCCGATAAGTTGCAAAGAAATTTGTTGTCAAGAATGTATGCCCTTTTCTCCGAAGCAAAAGAAATGGAGTCCCCCTGAGTCAGAGGCCACTGCCTGAGTGTGATATATAAATTTAAGGTTATTGATTTGAAGTTTAGTTACCTGCCCTTCCCCAGTAACCAACAGCCTAAGAAGTGACACCTGACAGCAAGGGACAAGACCGAAGAAATGAAGCACCGCAAAGGCCCTGCATCCTTGATTGGGGTCTCCGCGGCCTGGAGGGTGCACATACACCAGAACAAGTCAGTTCAAATCTGGTCTTTAACTTACGTCTCTGAGACATCACACAGAAGCAAGCGGAGCCCGTCTCTTTGGTAACCTATGCGACAAACCACATTCAGTGTCCCCATCGTTTGGTCCATTTAACATGTTCACACTCGTGGTTTCATTGCCGGGTCCCTCACACACTAATTTAGAGATCTAGAGCGTCGAGCCAGGATTAAACGGCAAGTTGAAAACAGATCCAGCGTGACCCTCAGGGTCCGATACCTGCCTGCTAGCGGAAAAGGAGTGAGCGCTTCAGGACTCCACAGAACCTAAACGACATTTCACCCCCAACCTCCTATTTTACAGGTAAAACGGCTGCGCTCCAAAGAGGAGGGTGACTTGTTCACCGTCACAATCAGAGATGGGTAGAACTGGGACCAAAATACAGGTCTCAACGATTCTAGTATGATACTGCTGTTATCAAAACCTGCTCTCTCTTTTGTAAGGGAGTTGAATATGACATACATCTTGCACACTAAAAAACACCATCAGTGTGCATTTCATAGTCGGCATGCTTGTGAGGTAGCCACGGTCCCCACGAAACTTCATCAGAGTAAAAGGAAGGTAAGGAAAGTGGACAGATTAGTCTACTGCAGCCAACATATAGCTGTCACTCCCTGAAGCAGATATTTTAAGCAACCTCTGCTCCGTGTTTCAGTTGCAGAGATTTAATGAAGAGGAAGTGTACCCTCCCTTCGGTCCATGGGAACAAGAGCGTCAAAGGAAGCGGGAGACAAGTGTGTGCACATCTACCTTTTTGGCCTTTCAAGGGGTCGTTAAAAACCTACTATGTGTGAGAACTCTGCCTACCCTTCAAGGATGCTAAGTCCTTAAACGCACATGGCTCAGCTTCTCAGGAGGGTGACCTCAAGTCTGCTAACGGTGCCTGTGAAATTTAATAATTGGAAGGCTAACACCAAATCTCATTTATTGCTGCTTTAAATGAAATAGATCACAGTTAATAAAAAGCCTGCAAATTAAAGTAACCCAGCAGTCTTAACTAGCAATTAAAATGACTCTTTTTTTTTTTTTCTATAAAAGGTGAAACCATATGCTGGAGCAGACTTTTTTTTGTCACATACAAGATAAATGAGCAGTTCGGCTCAGCAGGGAATAATTCCAGTTCATATTGAAGGATCGGCTTCAGTATCAAAATCTCATTCTCTCAAAGTCAGGACCCTTGATACTAATTACCTGGAGACACCTGGGCCCAAGAGCTGTCCTGCGAAAACACAGCTGTAAGGTATGCATCCTCTGTCCTCCCTCATCCAGGGCAGGAAGGAGACTTCAGTGTCCACTAAACCCCAGATGGTGCCAGGATCCCAGATTCCAACGAAAGCCCCACCTGAGGGTTACCCTCCTCACCAGCGCTGACGTGAGCGCCCAGGTCTGCTGCAGATGTCCGTGCCACATCTGACGGAGTGCGACGCCCATCTCACTCAGTCAGAGGACTCTGAAAACATGCTGGAGGGGCCCAGGCTGGCTCTGGGAAGCACCAACCATCTTCTAGGAGGATGAAGGTTGTGGCCTGGGAACAGGACACTTCATGTGAATACCGTAGCATCCAGTGCCTACAGGCTCAGCTGTTCAGAACACATTTTCCCAAAGGCCTTGACAAGCTCAATGCTTTTATTCTCTGCATGGGAAAGAGAGTGGAGACGGTGGTAGTGATGTGCCTGATGGAAAGGCAGAAAATAATTACTGCTAACAAAAGACAGAAATATGGGTAGAAAGAAAGAAAAGAGATGAGTAAATGCAATACCTGGCTAGATGATGGCTGGACAGACGGACTGGATAGGTAAGACAGATCAGAGAGGCACACAGAGCGATAAGAGACGCTGACTATCTTGCACATTTTTCTAAATGGCAGTCAGAATGGGATAGGTACGTAGATGCACCAAAGAATGAGCAGAATAAAAGAATCAAAAGCACGCTTTTAAGGTACCTACTTTGCTCTGGTAACAGAACTCGTTTCCTGTGCATTGTTTTATGTAATTCGTCCATATTAGACATTATTATTTTGGTATCTTACACATGAAGAAGCTACCGACACAACCCCACTATCAGAGACGTGGTTAAAACTTAGTTCTGTGCAGCGAGTGCTCTACTACCACACACTGCTTCTCATTCAAAATAGTGCAAAAAATCTGAAAAAGATACTACGTTAGAGAATGGAACACACGTCATGCAGACTGCTAGGTCATAACATAAATCACACCCTCAAGTCTCCTCAACCTCTGAGCACACACTTTCCACTACACCCCAAGATAAAAAGCCCAGAGAGAACGGAACACGCAACACCTCCCCAAACTTTGTCTTGGACGGCAAATGAAAGGCGTACTTCTCTCCAGAGTTGTCCTCTCCACATTGCTGTCCCCGTGCCCTGCCTCCCGGTCCTTTCTTTACACAGCGGTTCTCCTACCTCAGTACACAGCAAATTGCCTAGGATTTTGTCAAAATGCAGATTCTACTTCCAAAGTTCTGGAATTAGAGATTCAGCAGGTCTACAGGCCCCCATGGGATGCTGAGGCTTTGGGTCTGAAGATCACACTTCAGGGAACTAATTCCACTCTTACACCCTCATTAGGGACAAATCAAACCTTTTAGACATAAAAAGATGTGTAGCATTGTTCTCTGGGCACTAAGAAATTTAATATAAATAATGAGCAGAAATGTGACCTAAATGCAAGAGATTTGGCTCTATGTATACTTAATGGAGGGGCTTCTGCCAGTCACACAAACCCCTAGACCCTCTCCAATTGACCCAGAAGAGCTTTATGGCAAAAGAAGCAAGAGCTGTGCAGTAAAGAATAGACGCCATCTTAGTGCAATTTAAATATATATTTACTTCTTTTTCATGATCTTTCACCCATTTAATTTTCTCTGAGAGATTATTCAGGCCACCTTTTAAATGGGTTTCAATGTTTCTAGGGCTGCAGCTCATTATAAAAATGTTCACAGCAGATAGAATCTTGCCTGTGCACAGCACCATTTTCGAGCTGGCAGACACTGAAATCGGTATGCGGATATTGTACCATAAACATTAATTTAGTATTATGTGGAAGGTTGATTGATTAATAAATACATAAGCCAGGAAGCCTAATTTAACTCTTAATTCACTTTTTTTATTTCACAGAGAGGGAAAAATTAATCTAGAAGTGTTGATTGATTGAGAGGTTTAGTCCCGTCTAGACAGCAATGGAAAATGACTATAAACCTGAGACTTTGCAAACTGCATCATTTGCAAAATAAACCTGATCAACAAATTTCATCACACAGTGACTGATGGTCAGAGAGGAGCGGCTGTAGAGATCATGCAGGAGAAGAATATATAATCTTCAGAGAAGGCAGCTCACCATGCAGGGTGGGTAAAAAGCAAGAACAAGTTCATATTTTCAGCTCAGAGGTGGACACAAACAAAAGAAAACACACTTGAAATCTTAAAACTTAATGAGGATTACAGCTCTCCAGTAGACTAGCAAATTGGAATCAGAGCTTTGCATTTTTAACAATGCACAAAATATAAATGTATCCTAGCTACTGGGACTACTGCAAAGACTGCATGATGCAAAGGACTTGTTATGATTAAAAGTCACATTTAAAACCAAATGTTCTATATCTAGATTTAGGTCATGCCGAATTTTTTTCTAACAACAAGAGACACAACTCATTGTTGTCTTTTTGAAGAGTAGCAATTAAGCTGAGCAATGCAGTTGCTTTTAAATTAGACCTGCATCTCCTTCCTGTGAGTCTGTTTTTCCTTTCCAGCTCAGATGTACACAAGGACAATCAAGGTCGACTCCCAGCCCTGAGCCTCAGACAGCCGACATAAGAATTATCAATACTGTTAGTTTCTGTTGTGTCCACAGGCAGAAAGTATGAGAGAAAGCGAGGGAGCCAACAGTTGAGGACCTACTAAAATAAGAGTTACTAAGTATTCTGCTCTGTTTTATTAATCCTATTTTACCAACCAGAAAACTAGAGATTAGAGGTGTCAGAGAGTTTGACCAATGCCACAACAGCTATCAAACGGTACAGTTTCATTTATGCTGAACTGGCAAGCACGGTCTTTCTGCAGTGTGCATCCAGATGACCAGCAGAGCTGTCCACACAGACTGCCGGGCCATAAGCTCAGAGTCTGGTTTAGCCATCACTTTATTTTCCTCTGGCTGCTAAAAGGTAATTACCACATATTCAGTAGCTTGCGAACTATAAATTTGTGACCTCCCCGTTCCGTCTGTCAGAAGACCGCTGGTCAGCTGGATCCTCTGCTTAGAGACTCAAAAGGCTGAAACGGAGCTGGCAGGGAGTCCCCATTTCTATGCAGGCTGCTTGTCGATGGTGAGTCTTTGCTCCGAGAGAAGGATGGGGTGCATTTCCATTCTTTGCTCCCATGTGGCCTTCTCACACTCTAAATCTCTCTGACTTTGCCTTCTGCTACATCTTTCCAACTCCAGCCAGGAACAGTTCTCAACTTCGAAGGATTTCCTGAGATTAGATTGAGCCCATCAGATAATCAAGAATATTCTTACTATTTTAAAAGACCTTGTAATGTATCCTAGAATTCAGAGGTGAGAGGACAGACATCTCTGAGTGGCCATTCCACCTGCCCTAACCGGCCTGGCACTGGGAGCAGGGGTGGATTCACATTTCTAACAAGTTCCTAGGTGGTACTGATGCCGCTGGATCAGGAGCCACCCTTTGAGGCGGCCCGCTCTCGCCTCTTCGAGTTATGATATGATATTAGTGTCCGTGATATCAGTGTCAGCAGCTTGCTAGAAATGCAAAGTTTTAAGCCTCATCCTAGATTTCCTGGAGTAAGAAGCTGAAGTTTAATAAGCTCTCTAGGTAACTTTTGTGCACATTAGAGTTTGGGAAACATTGCTCCACAGGAGATAAAAAAACAGTAGTAGGTTTTTTTATGTATTCTCAAAATATTTTGAGAATTCCATTTTAGAAAAATATAGCTCCCCATTTGTCCAATCATTGCTGTTTAGTTTTCTGGCAGTTGGTAGAAGGAGGTGTCTTAGCTATAAAGCTGTACTTAGGGAAAATTCAGAGCCATGCATGGTGACTCCTGTAATCCTAGCATTTCCTGTAATCCTAGCATTCTGGGAGGCTGGGGCAGAAAGATCCCAAGTTTGAGCCCAACGTAGGCAACTTAGTGAGACTCTGTCTCAAAAACCAAAAATTTTAAGGTGGTGAGAAGGGGACTGGAGATGTAGTTCAGTGCAATGACCGTAGATTCAATCTTCAGTACCACTAGAAAAGAAAAATAAAGAGTCTTGCACTATCTGAGTAGCTCCAATTTGCCTGGCTGAACTCACAGTTTTAAAATAAAAGGAGGGAATTCTCTCTGTGACCTCAGACATCAGTCTCCCTGGTGGCTTTGAACAACGACAAGGTGGATTTTATTATTCACTGAGCTGCCTTGATGGGGACCTCCCTCCCTTTGCCACGTCTGGATTTGATGGGAACAGATTCGATTATGAATAACACTCAGACAGGTTCTAGAAGGGACTGCAGTGCTGGCCATCGCCCAGGACCAGAGACAGAGTGAGGACCGTCAGGTGCAGCAGCTGATCTGCATTCGCTTCATCACTAATAGGATTTCCTCAGTCCTGGGAAGAGATTCAGCAGAATCTAAGGGCCCCAGAGCGAGAGGAAATATCATTAACCCTCTTATTGGGGATGTTATTGGTTTTCTGTGAGTTACCATTACAAGAAAGTGACTGCAGTTAAAATATATTGGAGACGACCGCAAAATGATGCAGACAGCTGATGACTAAGTACACACCTAACTTCTACTTCTGTCCTCAAATTCCTAAACATAAGGAAAGAAATCTAATCATCAGATATACATTTCAAGATGTATCCAGTAGCTGAAAAATTAATTATCTCAAACTCTCCTGCTTTTTCTTCGAGCAAGATAAGGAGAATGAAATGAAAATGGAAGGAAGTTGGGGGTGATAATGAGAACACAGTGCAGTGGTGTGCTATTAGGTGAATTACACTGGCAGAGGACAGACACCAACCCCCTCCTCATGCTTCCTGCCCCACACACGGGCACACGCACACATGCACACACATGTTCACATACACCCTGCTGGGGTTTCAGTGTGCAGAGTTCCCTCCAGGTGACCAAGATGCCTAGTGTCTGCTTCAACCAGCTGACTATTCCCGAATGATCACAAGGAATCATATTTATAAACCATCTCCTATCCCCAGCTTATTCTCTATCCTTGTAGTTGTTCTTTGACGGACTAAGATCATTTCCAATACTTACCCCAGTCCTCTGATGCCTTATACTCCTTAATAACGTGTTGTGTATGGACAGAGGATACGTGTGTGTGTCGACAGCCCATGGAAGTTTTGCGAGGTACCTGGAAATGCAAGTAAATTATACCTGTTGAGAAGGCAACAGTTATTCGTGCAAGACAGGGGACAAGAGCCAAAGAAGAGATGACAACCACTCGGGAAACCTGCAGAGGCAAACAGTTGCCACTGGCCTGATCAGTGCCCTGACCCATTCCTAGAAACTCTTTACTTCAAGATGTATTTGCAAAGAAAAAAAAAATCACTGTTTCCCAAAATCTGAAGAATATTTGTCTTCTAAAACCACCTGGCAAAATAGCTTAGTTTTCAGCCCATCACCAGCATGCCAGGGTTCTTGCTGATCATGTTATTGGAGTTGGAGGGAGAGATGATAGAGGGCTCAGCCCGAAGGCGGATCCCTCTGGGGTCCAAGGAAATGCAAGATGAGTGGTCCCTGGATGCTTACCCTGTAGCGGATGGGGGGGGGGGGGTTTGTGCAAGCAAGAAACCAGATCGCTTTCCCCATGACTGGGCCCTGGAAGATGCTCTAATGATGCATTCTAGCAGTTAGCTTGTGGTGCGGCTCTTCCTTAGCGCCCAGAAAATGCTATTTGCATTTGTTTTGAACCTTACCAGGCAAAATGTTGGTCCTGATTAGTAGGTTTCTTCTGGAGTTCAATTGGACTCCACCACAGTAAAGGACAGAACTGGTTTTCTCGCCCAAGCACCCCCATGAAAGGTGTTTTCTGATTTCTAGCACGACTATTCTTCCATCCTTCTCAGCTTTCAGCAACTCCAGTTCCTCCTCCACTTCCTTTCCCAACCAGTTCAGTCCTAAACCCTTCCCTGGGACACAGCAAGGTGAACATCTGCCTGAAGGGAGAAGGGACATGAAATCACTGCGGCCAAAAGTAGCGCCAGGGCCCGAGAAGGGTCAGGAGCATTCGCTGGGAGGAGTGAGATGTGCAGTCATGGACCACACCAGACACGGGGCCCTTCGCAGAGCGAGGAGCTGCCCTGAGGACAGGAGATCACCACATGCAGAGGAATCCATCAAATATCATCCTATATTAATGGTGGGAGAAGCCAGGTTTCCCACTAAGAAAAACAACTACAAATTTACAAAGCTAGAAAACTAAAGTGAACACTGTGGGGCTGGACTGGAACTGCAGGTGTTGTTGTTAACTTGTTTTCCACATAAATACAAATGCATACATCTGTGAGTACCTTTCTACACATGTACATTTGGGTGTGTGTGTGTGTGTGTGTGTGTGTGTAGATTTGTGTTGCCTGGCTCAATCCACCAAGAAGGCCTAGAAGGACTGACATCCTGGCAACAATGGGCACACTCAGCACCCAGATCCTGACTTCTCACCGTCATTCTGCACTAAAAGGAGCCGGGGCACTTCAAGGAAATAGCCTGTGATCCTCAGAAGAATCAAGATTATAAAAAGCAAAGAAAGGCTAGAAAAGTTTCTAGAATGAAGGAAGGAACAAGTGCAAGACAACTGAAAGCAAGGCATGACTCTGAACTGGATCGTTTTTCTCCAACAGCTATTATAGGAACTACTGGCAAACTTGAGTGAGGTCTAAAGATGAGATGGTAGTAATGTATCAATGTTAATTTCTGACTCTAATGATTGTAACTTGGGAATGGTGGCATCAAATGATTCAGGAAGACAGGTCAGGGGAGGGAGGCTGGTGGAGAAGTTGCTCTTCTTCATACTGTCCTTGGAATTGGGTAATTTTAAAATAAATAAAACTACATGAAAGACACTTAATAAAATAAATAATTTGAAGCAAGATACTTCGCCCCTTCTTGATCTCATTCATTCTCAAGTCTGCGGGGTCTCCATTTATCCCATCCATGCAATGACCTTCGTATCAGTGAATTCTTGCTGCGTACAAATCACCTCAGGACATGATGGCTTCTAATGGCACCATCGGTTCAGCTCGCTTGGAAATGCCCAGTGGGGTCAGGAGGGCGATGCTTCTGGCAGACTAGGCCAGGCTTACTCACAGCTATGCAGTCAACTTCCATTCTGCTGGGCACCCCTGCTCCCGGAGATGAGCTAGCTGTTAACTGAGACCACAAACTCCACCGGGCCACACATCTGTCATCACCTTGCCAGCGGGGTTGGGTTGTTCCCACAGCTGCTCGGGGCTCAAGAACAAAAAGACAGCAAACCCAATGCACACATTCTGAATCTTCAGTCTCCGCTGTCCTCACACTTGCTGCTGTCACGGTCAAAGCAAGTGACAAGACCAACCCACAGTGAGCACAGAAAGGTCCCATCAAACCTCAAGAATATAGAGGATCATTGCAGCAATCAACCCACCACACTCCAAAACTCTCACATCTAACACCGATCTCTCATCCTATCCGCAACCACTGACTAGACATCTCTTCTTGATGAATCTCACATTTACGTGTATGAAGAGTGCTCAGAACATATGATTAATGTTTAAATTCTAAAGTTATTGCTGTAAAGACACATTGCCATGAATTTCCTACAAAATCTTCCCCCTCGCTTTGAACACACTTATCCCATCATTCTTGTCACTTTCTGAAGAGGTCTGATTGTCCTCTTTCATGAGCATCTTTAGTTACATTGTCCTGGCTGCCTCAAGGTCCTGAAATGACTCAAAACATTTTCCTTTCATGGTTATTTTGACTTTGGGGAAAAGCCAGAGGTTCCATCATGTCAGATCCAGTGAATAAGGTGAATGAGGACGTACTGCAAAGTTTTTACAAGCCTGCGTTTCCATTCAACGGCAGTTGACAGCACCATCACCATATATTTGGTGACATCTTATAAAGACACAAAAGAAGACTTCCAGAGCTGCTTCAGAAAGTGGAGAAGTATGTTTGAAGCCGGGGTGGGGGGGAGGTTTCTGAAGGGGATTAATGAAGATATGACTTCCTATAATAAATATCTTTATTGAAACATTCACCGTGTATTTCAATCACACCTCATATGACACTGAGTGTATTACAAGCAACATGTCATAATGGATGAAAACTAGGTTTCCAGTCAGCACTCAATCTTAGTTCATATTGTGAGATTTTTGGCCAATTTACTTAATATCTCCAAAGATGGCTTCTATTTGTAATGAAATAATAATAATAAACATTTGATAGTTGTGAGGATTAAACCAAATAATGTACAGTCAACCCTACATACAGTAGACATTCAACAAGCTTTTATACTGTCCACTGTTTCCTTAGAAAAACATCTTCTCTCCCTAAATTTCATTCTTCCTGTGCTCCCCACCATCCGTGCTGTGGAAACATGGTGGTCATTTCCAGATTTGCCTTCTCCTTTGGCCATTCACATTTAACCTGTCTTCTGGTGCACCGCAGTGAACACTTACCCCAAAGCTCTTAGCAAAGTGCCCAATGTGTCATAGACCTCTGTACTTTAACTTTTAAAACACTTTTTAATAATCAAATTAGTTAATTTCATTTCTATTTGTAATAAAATAATAATAATAATTGTATCCAAAAACATCAAGCATCCAGACATGAGCTTGTCACCTTGCAGCCTCTTGCCAAAGCCATACTTCTTCCTCCAAGCCCTGCAGTGGGACAGTGGCTCCCAACAACCAGGTGAGTCAGGACATAGGTCTGAGAGTCCCCCAGCATATTGTCCTATCATTCTCATCCACTTCAATTAGGTCATTCATCACCAATTCTTAATCGATTTCTCCTGCAAGAATGGTGCGGTGCTTAAAACCTTAACTACCTGAATTCAAGTTTCATCCCCACCACTCGTGAGCTGGGTGACCACGGACTAGTGACTTAACCTTTCTACTTCAGTTTCCTCAGCTGCCAGATGAGAGTGATAACAGTGGCATTATCTTACAGAGCTGTTGGAGGACTAAACAAGATGTATAAGAAGCATCTACTACACGCCTGGTACCCTGCAGGCTTTGATGGGATTAGCTGTCACCTTTGCCCCTAGAATCCTTCCTTTCCTCCCCAACTCTGTGGGCTGTTCATCAGCTCAGGTTCTCATCACCATTTAATTTATTTTTTATTTTTCTTATTAGTACCTGTTTGCAGTACATAATGATTATATTCTTTGTGTGGAGTAGATACATGTACATAACACATCGTAATTCCTTTTTTTATCCCCTTTCCCTCCAACCCTCCTCTATCCTTCCACCTGTGGATGCCCTTCCCATTTGAGAAAGTTCTATCTGCCTACTTCCTACTATCTATCTTTTATTTTTCTCTTTATTTACACTTCTGGTTTCTCATATAAGAAAAACCATGTGATATTTAAACTTGTGTGTCTGATCCATTTTGCTAAACTTCATGGTCCCAAGGTGCATCCATTTTCCTACAAATGACTCAAATTTATCTTGCTTTATGGCAGAGCGGTGCTCCATCCTGTGTAAATATCACGTTTTATTTATCCACTCAGCCATTAATGGGCCTGAGAAGGACTGTCAGCACATGTATGAGGCTGGGCATGGTGTCTCGAGGAACAGCACCCAAGTTGAGGGCTACAGTCTTAGTCTAGGGACACAGTTCTTCATGGCATTCCTTAGTTTTGCACCTCTTAGCAGTCATAGACAGCTTTTCCTCTTTTCCAGGACATTTGAACAGTTGGCAGCAAATGGTAGAAAGGTCTGTTGCCAGGTACAATAAATATAATGTGGAAAAAACTAGGCCAGTTTGGTTTTAGCCCATGTACTATGAAAGACTGAGGTTTCCTTAGCTCTGAGTTCCTTACTACAAGGAGTGATCAAAAAATACAGTGACCTTCTAAATTTGTAAAAATTATTAGTGTAAAAGACACATCACCATTAATCATCTTAAAATCCTCCCTTCACCTCAAACACACTTATCCCATTGCTGTTGCCACTTTCTGGAGCAATTCTGGAATACCTCTTGGAGCGTCTTTGCCAAGTGTGATCAAAAACATGGTGAACATTGCTGCCAAGTGCCATCAGATGGCAAGGTGGGTTTGTAAAAATACCAGGATGTGTTCTCATCCACATTATTCACTAGATCTGGCAGCATGTGGCTTCTGGAGGTTCCATAGAGTCAAAATGAGCATGAAAAGAACATATTTTCAGTTGATTCACAAACTCAAGGCAGCCAGGACAGTGTAACTAAAGAGTCTCATGAAGAAGGACTTCCAGAACTGCTTCAGAAAGTGGCAAGAATGATGGGATGAGCGTGTTCAAGGTGAGAGGGAGGATTTTGATGGGAGTTAACAGCAACATGTCTTTTAGTGTAATAATTTTTATCGAAACACAAATCACATTCTTATCATACCCTCATATATATGCAGCACCCAGGGCTTCTCTGTGCTTCCCCACGCAGCATCTGGGGGACAGGCAGGACGACCCAAGCTGAAGTACCTCCTATTTGCTCCTTGTCTCCAACCAGAATCCATGATACTGTGTCGGGCTAGTGAGCTTGCTTGAAAGTAGGGTAAAATCTCAGAACCTTCACATTTTGACATACACATGGAGTCAGGGAAGTATTTCCTGGGTCTTGACACACACTTGAGCTAAGACACGCGGAGTTTCTGTAAGTTAGCAATAAGGACTTTCTCGAAGACAAAGAGAGGGGCACAGAGGCCTCACCATGAAACACGCTTGCGAAAATGCCAGCAGAAGACAATGGACAGACCATCAGCGCTGGCTTTATTTTAGTTTGATTTGGTAGCAGCCTTGAAAATGAATTGATACATGCAGTTTGGCTTCAGGATCCATTTTCAGATAAACTTTTTACCAGCATTAACCATAATCTCAAATTAGCTAATGCACTGCGTTCCAAACTGATGTCTAGGAAAAATGGTATCATTTTTATTTGTAGTGTAGTGTTAGTGCACACAACAAGAAAAACAGACTTTCCTTGCACTATTAACTTTGTTAACCGCAAGCAAGATTTAATACTTGCTTGGTTTCTCTCATGGTTTTATTTTTTTGTTTTTCTTTTTACTGAAGTCCTTCTGGATACTTTAATACTTCAATAAATATTTTGAATCACTAAATTGGGAAACTTAGCATATAGCCTAGCTCAAGCTAATCTGATCAGATATCTGTTTTTTGGAAAACCCTGACTAACATTTTCCAGAATTATTGTTCTGCTCCTCCAGATATGAGTAATGTTTGTCTAATCCATTTAAAAATCACTATAGCATTATTAGCAAACAAATGAAATTATAATTGAATAAAATTAATCTTTAGCTGGATTTGCTTTAAAAATATGTCTGTGGAGTTAGAATATTGTGGCTCTAGACCTTCAAAAGTCTAGAGAAATTGAAATACTATACAGACTTGTGTGCATCTGTTCTCTGCTCCAGTGACCTACAAAATAATAAATCATTCCATGAACTGCACAGGAATATTTAAGTCATACACCAATACTCTACAACTAAACCGTCGTAAAATCCTATCAAACCAAACATATATATATATACATATATATGTATGTCTACAGTACAATAAAACTCAGAAGATTCAAGGTTTCCTATTCATTTCAAACATTATTTAGACAAAGAATGCACTGAGTTGAATTATACTCGGTCATTGGCACACACTATTTCAATGTAGAAAATATATATTATATGTAATACTACATGTGTTATATATGTACTCATTTTGGCAATATCTATGCAAGTGTTTTAACTCTAAAACAAAAATAATTTGGAAGCTAAACAAAACAAAGTTGACAGCTCTTTGAGTATCAACCATTTTGTAGATGAAGCAAAGTGTAATCATTGTAACAAGTACACACCAAAATAAGAACATTAACAGTCTCTTCAGTGAAAGGTATTAAGACAACTAGAGACCTACGTATATAAGAATTAAACTGCCCTTTTATACAACAACTACCTCAAAATGGATAAAAGACCTGTCCTGGTCACTTTCTCATCACTGAGACAAAATGTCTGACACCCGCAGCTTAGAGGAGGAGAGGCTCGTTTTGGCTCACCTTTCCGAAGTTTCAGTCTGGACATGGTTGGGGCGTGGCCGGAGGGCTCGCCTGCCTGGCAGCCAGGAGGCAGACAGAGCCAGACACACCCTTCCAGGCCACGACCCCGTGACCCGCCTCTTCCACCCAGGCCCCACCTCCTAATAGCAAGTTAGGTGGTGTGCCCCAGACCAGTCCCTTCAAAAAGACCTGCCTCTGAGCACATAAGATTTCAGGGGACACAGAGCTTAACAGACCTCAATGTAAACCGGAAACGGAAACTGCTAATAAAAGGAAGGCGGGGGCGGGGATCCCCGCAACATGGAAATCTTGAGCTGGACAATGGTGTCCTCCACGCGACTCCAAAAGAACAGAAAACAAAAGCAGAAATAAATCGATGTGATTGAATCAAACTGAAAAGCATGCACACAGCAAAAGAAATAACAGAGTGAAGAGACAACCCACAGACTGGAGAAAACTGTTGGCAAACTGCGTATTTTAAGAATAGCTATTATCTGGAATGTATACGGAACTCAAACAATTCAATTGCAAAGCACCAAAAAAAAACGGATTTAAATATCGGTAAAGGATCGGAACAGACGTTTCTCAAAAGAAAACATCCAAAAGGTACGTGAAAAATTCTCAAAATCAGTAAGCATTAGAGAAATGCAAATTAAAACTAAAACAATAGCTCACATCCGTTAGAAAGGCTTTTACTATAAAATATAGAATATAACAAATGCTAATGGGAATGCAAAGAAAAGCAAACCCCGTGCATTTAATGGGAATGCAAATATTATAGCCATTTTGGAAAAGAGTATGGCAGTTCCTCAAAAAACTAAAAGTCAACTTACTGCATGTTCCAGCAATCCTATTTCAGGGTATATATCCGAGGAACTGAAATCATGTCAAGAAATACACATCCAATGGACATGAAAACCACATGTCAGAGAGGCATCTCCTCCTGTATTCTTTGAGGTACTCTTCACAATAGTCAAGAAATCCAAACAAATAGTCCAAGTGTCTAGCAACCAGTGAGTTGGTAAAATGTGGTACCTCTCAGACGTGTAATGGAATACTGTTTACCCATTAAAAGGAATGAAATCCTGTCACTGATAATAACTTGGATAGAACCGGAGGTCATTGTGTTAAGTGAAATAAGCCAAGCACAGAAAGCAAAGTACCACATGATCCCACTCTCATGTATAATCGACAAAAAAAATTGATCTCATATAAATCGAGAGTAGAATGGAGAAAAGTTGCTGATTGACCAGTCTTGTATTAGTTACCTTTCTAGAGTCAATGGTTTGCAAGAGAACAGATTTAATACAGAACAAATAGAAGTTACAACATTAACACACACAAACCAGATGCAGGAGGAGTGCAGAATAGCTACCTGTGCACTGGAGACCAGAAAGATCCAATCAAGGGCTGGGAGCCCACGGCACTGTCCCATGTACATCCGTGTCTGCACTAAAAGGCTGAAGAAATCTAACTGGAGCCAGGATACAATGCTCACAGTGGAGATGAAGACCAGGGCTCCCCTGAAGCCAACAGCAGCCATCCTCAACAACAGCAAGGCCCTGAGGTCCTTCTGTGATGAGAACAGCAGAGTTCTCTTTGAGAGAACCAGCCACGACAGAGCTTCTCCTGGGAAACAGCCAGCACCATCTTCCGCTCCCGTTCTCCTTTATGCTGTGTCGGCAACAAGCCTCAGGTGGATCCTCTATGCCCAGAACCACAGCAACTCGGTCCAGCTGGGTGTTCCTGCTCAAGTTGACCACAGTACTTCCACCACAAATGGGTACTAAGCTACGCTTAGAAAAGAACAAGAAGTTCTTGTGTGCTACGGAAAATATAGTGACGATTGATAAAAATAATATACGGTCCCAGGGCATGCCGGATCACACCTGTCATCTCAGGCTCTTGGGAGACTGAGGCAGGAAAATCACAAGTTTAAGGCCAGACTGAGCAACACAGGAAGATTCTATCTCGAAATAAAATTTTACAAATAAAAGGGCCAGGGGTGCAGTTCAGCTCTCCCTGTGTTCAGTCCTCAGTACTATAAGTAATAGTACTAAAATTGTACTGTATATTTCAAAAAGACAGAAGAAAGGATCTTCAATATTTTCAACCCAAAGAAATGATAAATGTCTGAATGGGCAGATATGATTACCCTCATTTAAACATCACATAATGTACACATGTATTGAAACATTACGTGGCACCCCACT